>JAPWDM010000001.1:25525796-25718382 GCA_035578155.1 Brachynemurus nebulosus
AAATTTCATTTTAAATAATTCAAAGTGCTTTGTAAAGTATTTAAAGTAAATAAATCAAAGTATCAAAGTACAAAGCAAATCAATCTTTTTTCCATAATTTTAATGGAAAACGTAAAAATAAAGTTGAATGAAAATTCCTAATAATTCCGGAGATATTTACATAATTATAATTTATAAACGAAGTAAGAAAAAGGAGGCGTTTCTTTTGCGCTCGCGGAATTTCCGCGAAATAACTTTTTTTAATGTGACAATACCGATATTTCAAAAAGTAATTAACTTATGAAACTAAATCTTGGTTTACTGTATTCATTAATGTATTGCCCAGTATGCAAACTAAAATCGTGGGCTTAATATGTACTTGTTCAAAATTTATCGCCTTCCGTAGGTGCATTTTTATGCCCTAAAACGTGAGTTTTTTCTAAAGGCGCGCCATAGTTACAATTTTTAAAATTTTGACTTTATTCTAATTTGCACACTAGAGAACACAATTTGTAATACAATGCCGTTTGAAATTTTTGTTTTAAATTGCTTTGACCGAACTTACCGGTGTTACAGTTTCACTTTCTTTTTTCTCAAACTTTAACGACCTCCACTTTAACGCCCTTTATAATAAAAATGAGGGAAAAGCAAAAAAAAAATTAATAATATAAGGTAAGAAATGTACCTACCTCTAGTTATAAAATCACTGAGAACAAAATGATTGGAAATTACGATTTCTTTGGTCAAAAAATAAGAACACTCCCTTAATGAAGGTACTCAAACATGGGTTGCATTTTTAATTAGATCACCTATTGCATCGAAAGCCTGTAGCGAACTTGTAACTTGTAAAATAGCAAAAATGGTTGTAGTGGAAGCTGCTTATGTAAAAAGAAAGACTGAAAGTGCACAGAACATTGCAGCTGCATATGTCAAGAAGGTATTTTTACAGTATCCCCGGCTAATGGTTATCGACTGGGAATTTTTAAATTTACATATTTGTAAAAAATGAAAAAAAATTTTTGGCGGTAAAAAAGCTCTTATAAACCCCCTTTGCATCACTCAATGACATTTCATGTTTATACCAAGTTTCATAAAAATTGCACATTTCCCTATGGGAAAATTCAATAAAAATATTTTAAACGGATTTTCTCTATATATTTCAAAATGGTCGTCATGTGGCTGATAGGATTAAGTGGATCCTTAGTAGTGGGTTAAGTAGTTAGTAAAAAAAAAATTGGTACTTTTGTCCAGTATGTCCACACATTTTTATGTATTCATCTTCCTGACTACTATGATTACATCAAATAATATTCAGTAGGTTTCACGCAATAAAATTACTAATTTAAGTGAGCATATCGAACAGGTAGTAACGACTGGCCCACGAAGCCCCGGAGAAGATTTGAACATGGAATAATTCCGACACTCACTTTATGATTTTTCGTAATTAGAGCCGTTTGTGAAATAAATGCGGAAAATTAATTTCTTCCATTATTTTTTCGAGATAATAAAAAGTTTTTTGATTCGGATCGTGATTAACTTTAATTCCATGGCGAAAAGTTTGAATTTTTGTAATCTTAAACGTTATTTTTCCTCTATTATTAACCAGTGATTAAATTTTTAAAAAACTGCTGATAGAAAGCTTTGTAACCTTTGTAACTATATTTATGATATTTATTTTTTCCAAAAACAAAAATTGGAAAATTGTTATTATGCTAGATTGAAGTTTCCTACCAAATTTTTCGGTTTATTTAAACGTTTGGAAATCTAAATTGTTGGTACAAATTCAAATAATTTTTTTTTATCTTTCAAGCTCCAAATATGACATCAATGAGCGGTTATCCAAATCAACGAGGTCCCGTACAAATTGCTGATCCGAATATGATGGGCGCAGGGCATCAACATAACATGCATCATCATATGCATGGCGGAGGTATGCATAACAATATGGGCGGCATCAGGCCTCCACCGCCCGATTACAAATCCAGTGCTGCACTAATGCAAGGTGGGGGCCCTGCAGGTTATCCATCGCAAGTGCCTCAAAATAGTATGTTAAATATTTTTTTTGATGAATTGTTTGACGTTTCTGTAACTTTCTATAACTTCTTATAAAATTATTTTTGACGTTTGTGATAACAAACCAACGAAATTTTCTATTTTTTGAAATTTCGTCCATCTTAGTTGCTTTTTTTAAAGTATTTATTTTTAAAAATCAGATAAGTAAATTTACGGTAGAATCAAAAAACAATTAATGGGTTATATTTTATAAAAATTAAAGGGTTTTTTCAACAGCAAAGTAAATATTTATTTAAAAACTGTCAACAACATGGATTAGTACATGTTTTGGTATACTTGTTAAATTTTTTTCATAGAAAAATATTTAAAAATAGCGGAACTACAGATGTATTCCAGGACTGCCTTTTTTTGGACATCAGTTGCGGTGGACATGATAACTCGAGAAAGATTCATCCGAAATCAAAATTTCAAAAACATTTCGTTAGTGTGGTCCATTTCACTTAAATTTAACCATGCTTCATCACTTATGAATTTAAATAATTTCCGTTTCCTTGGCTTTATCTCTTTCATTATTGCACTTACGTAAATTTTAAAATTGCAGTTTGTTTTTAGAAAAGAAAAGAAGATTGATTTGTTTTCAATATAAGAATTATTTAATTTTTTAACTTTGACTCGTGATCAGTTGTATTTGAAATAGGATATATATTTTATTGTTTAGTCGCTGACGGAAGGATTTGTTAAACTTTAAATTAAAAAAAAAATGGCGACGATTTTAACAAAAAGTTTATTTTTTCAAGGTGTTAAATTTTTTATTTTTTTACTCTAAAAAACTCTTTTTTAAAAAATTGAAAATCCTTCTGTCAGCGACTAGCTATTATAAATAAATAAGTAAGATAAATTTGGTATTGATCGGATTGATAGTTTTTTTAGTAATCGTGTCCACCGCAAAGGTATTTTCAAAAAAGTACGATTCAAATATAATTGCGTTTAAAATAAGTTTGTTTTTTTCATATTCGATGTTGAACTTTCGAAAGTTGATACAAAATTGTTCCAAAGTTTCAAGACCATACATTTCGAACAATACAAAAGAGCGTCCAGAGTCGACTTACCGCTTATATTATATTTTACGGTGTGATAACTGCGCAGGAGCAGCCGCGGACTCTACTCGAGGTAGTACGATAAATAGCTATAACTTTTGATCAAATCAAAGAAAACGCAATAAAAAGATAATAAACTTTTCCAACTGTCACAACTGTATAATATAACCCCTTAAAAGTCGATAATCACTAAATAAAAAATTTTTACATATAAAATTTGAACCAACTTACAATTTTTCGGTACATTAGTACCGCTTATGTCAAAGATTTAAACTAATTATTCACCTCCGATTTTAGTAGTCGGTCAAATAATGGAATTACAAATACGAGTCCAACTTCGACAGTGGGTGTCCGACCTTATTGCGTACTGTTAGAGGTAGAATTGGGTGTGTGTTATAGCTTCCGATCTGATAGTCGGATCGACGATCAGAATTAAAAACGGACACACACATACGATTCTACTTCCGTAGTAACTTCTAATCCGATTATTGGATTGACTATTGGAATTAAAATGTATTTACAACAGCTTCCGATCCGATGATGGAATCGCTTTAATCTTCTTATTCGAAAGAAAATGTAATATCAATGAGTTTATTTATCTGGTTTTTTTGAATTTTTTATTTTTGTTTCATTGTAAATTACTAACTTTTCCGTTTCCGTTAATCTTTTTGGTTGGCATGCATGATTTTATAATTTAAAAAACATTATAAAAATAAAATTAAAAAAAATTATAAACCAAAAAAATTTGCAATGAAACATTAGCGTCCCCAAACATAATGAGGCGACTCACCCAACAAGCCATGCCGCCTTCAGGTCCAATGATGAGGCCCCAACAACAGCAGTACAATATGATGGGTGGTCAAATGCGTCAAGGAGTTGGTGGTCCAGGTGCCGGTGGTATGCCGTATAACAATATTGGAAATCAGATGCGATTGGCCGCTGGTGCTGATGGTAATTGGCAGAATATGATGATGCCGCAACAGAACGCCGGCTATGGAGGTAACCAAATGCGCGGTAAGTTAATACACTTCCTTTTTTATTAATAGTTTTTGTTCAGTATTATAAAAAAAGCGAATAAGTAAATTTGTGAAGTAAAGTTACTTTATTCACATAAATGTCGGTATTATAAAGTAAAGAATAATTTTACTAAAAAAGTAAATCTACCGAATAATTTTCTTCTTAGAAAATCTATCAAGTAAATTTTATTCAGAGACTAATAAGGGGATGTACCCAGAATGAAATTCGCAATTTCGATGAAACTTCGCTGGTGTGTAGAATAGGCAAAAATAAGGGACCCGTATTTTTTTTATCGGCCATCTTCCACTTTTAGGGGGTGAAACCAGCCCCTAAAATTGGGGGTTCAAATTGTATTTCTTGTTACTCTTTGCTACTCTTTGGAAGGCCTATTCACCTGTATAGGTTAAACTAAGGTCAAGTTAATAGGAGGGGTTGGGGGTGAAAATGGGGATAAATTTTCTTGTACAGCCTGAGTGGTTCAGTATATCAAATTTTTACCATCATAAATAGAAATAGCATCAAAAATTAGGAGATACGAGTTTTTGCGTTTTTCCAGAATATGTATGATATTATAAAAAAAAATAGGGTAGACTATATATACTGCATTATTATTGATTGCAAATACCTACTGTATTTTATTATTTTTATTATTTTTATGATTTTTTTTTTTAAATTTTATCATATATTTTATTATGGATTAATTTTATTATTATCTACAAATAACTACAGTAAATAGGGATCAATAGACACGAATTCTGATCGTATTTTTTGTACGAGTACCTATTCTTTAATAAGCTTAATATATACAAAAAATTTATACAAAGAAAGTTACTTTATTATTGTAATCAAAAATTTTTAAAAATATCCCCGGTTTTTTGAAAAATAATAAAAATCATGTAATAATTTCTACTCTATGGTAAATAATTGGAGTCAAAAGAAATGATGAAAGGGTGAATGGGGGTAATCCGTAAGGTCAACCAAAATTGAAATATAATTTAGAATTTTTTGTATTTATACATAGAAAAAAGGAATAGTGCTTCATTATTTAGTGTAGAAATGTTTAAAAAATTATTTTAAAGCATTTTTAAAATGTCATGTTTAATGTGTTTATAAAAATCTCGAATGACTTGATAATCTTGAAAATGCTCTGTTCCAATACATCCTTCATCCGTCCCTAATCATCCCACGTTTATCCCTTCATGCTTGATATAGTGTCCCTATTAACCCGTATACTGTATCTCTTCACCCCTTTTCCATCCGCATTAACCTTCACCTTAACCCAATGTCAAGTTCTGATGATTTTTTCTTAAAAATTATAAACAAATAAAAGTTTGCAGTTTTCTTTTTTCACATATGTTTCAAAATAACTAAAGGTTTGATTAAGGGACAATTTATTCAAAAGAGTACCAAAATAAATAGTATTTAGATGAAGTTTTAAGAAACAAAAAATAGCATTGTTTGCAAACGTCAATCTAAACTGATTTTATTTTTTATCCAACTTCAAGTTTAGTCACTATGGCTACCCGAAAGAATAATTATTCTACTTTTATGTCTAGTGTTTTTAAACCAAGTTAAACCAAATGACATTTTTATTTTGTCCCTATTCACCCTTCTGTTCCGATTCATCCCCATTTATTATATCTAACTTATTTTTTTTTAGTATAGTATGTAACTTTATAATACCGAATGCTATTTTACTTGTAAAGTTAATTTATTGGTCATTAATGTTTTGAACGGTAAATTTATAATAGGAATGATGAATAATCCTGGTAATATGCCGCAAATGATGAATCCAATGCAAGGAATGGGCGGCGGAATGCCTCAGTTGGCAATGAGTCAAGGTAACGGTATGCCACAACCCGGCCAAATGATGGGTGGTTTCAATCAGGGACAGCCAATGGGTGGTGGTATACATATGAACCATATGGGTGGAAATCATATGATGAATCCGGCTATGATGGGCGCTGGTCAACCTCAAAATATACATCGACAATCATCTGCTCAGGTAAGGAAAAATTTAATTTCATTAGCTGCACATAGCTAGTTTATGATACATCCAATTTGGGAATAAGCTTCGTGCAGCGAAAAAATCTACAAACAAGTAATAAATTTCTTATTTAATTGTATAGTATTATAATTACTGAGATTTTGTTCCCAAGACCAGTAGTCAAACATTGACATAAAGTGTGAAGATATGAAAATATTATTAAAACAGTAAGCAAATTGTTAATCGGTGTTTAATAATAATTTAAAGTAAATCTTTTTAAATTTAACAATTTTCAAGAATCCCAAAATACGGTAAAATATGCAGTAACTTTATTTTGACAGTTAAAACCTCTGTCTGTTATAGCCAAACGCTTTTTAAGTAAGAGACCTTCCTTCATTTGCGCAGGTAAAGTGGGTAAAATAAATCAACTCACCAGCCTATGGTTCATAAGACCGATGTATTTGACAGATATCGACCTTACCTTCAAAGTGACTTAGACTAATCCATTTTAAAATGCGTTTCTGCACATCTCTCACTTCCTTTTCAGTCGGGTCTACAGTGACTTTATAATACACTTGGTAACAGTGTGCCCATTGGTAGGTCTAATTTTTAATTAATTCACGCAATTAATAGGACAGATACACTGAATTTTATATACGTATTGAGTTACTACTGTTACTCATTTAAAATTTGGCCTGAATATGACGAATTTACTCCCAATGGTCACACTGTTATCAAGCATATTATAAAGTCAATTTAATGTTTACTATCCACTCTCCTTAATCACAAGTTTATCCCATGTCAAAATTTATATGTTCCTAGTTGTCTAAACTCTAAACACTCCTTATTTAAATTTCCTACTAGAATATTAAAAATTATAGAATTTAGAAACGTGAACTAATAATTAAGAGAACAACTACTGCTAGTAGTAGTACTGCTAACTAATAAACAAACTTCTGATTTGTTTATTAGGTTTTGACAGTTCACAAAAATTGTGCTATTTTATTTGCAAAATACAGATTGTCATATTTTTTGGAATGTCATTCTTATTTTTTTTTTAATTATTTTTTATTTCCAAATAAAACAATTCCAATAAGACAATTCCAAATTGTTACCATTTATTTAACTGTAAACTTTAACCATCTAATGACAAATAGAAAAAGTATTGCGAGTAAGTTAAGCATTAAACCATGCCTTCCTTCATTCGATTTTTCAGTATTTTATCCTTGTGAAGTTGCGAAAAGTTCCTAGCTACGGAATCCTATCATGGGCGTGGGCGTAAAATATTATTTTTAAAATAATATTTTAATGTTAATTACCTAATGTTACATATTTACTTAAATTTTTAAGATAATATTATTGTATAGTTTACCGTATTTTGCTAAAACTTCCTGACAATCCTTTTAATAAAATAAAAATCTTATTTTAGGCTTTAAGTGATATAATTGATGCCCTAGTAGAAGAGGGATATTAAACATAAACTAAAACAGACGAAGATCAGAAATGAAATTATCCATATTTTGTGATTGTAAAAATTATTTTTGTATTTTTGTGTTGAGTTCTTAAAAAAGAACAAATAAATATAATTTTACTTTTAAATTCTTTTATTAATCTTTTTAACAAAAATGTAAATTTTTGGTGGAAAAAATGCGGTACCCGTAAATATCAATCGTTGGTTCTGGAAGCTATTTTCGCAGATTGTGGGTATGTTCTTCCCTTTCACAAGTATAGGAACCAAACTTGGCAACATTATTGCCATCAGGTGTTAGATTTGGATAGTAATTAGTATGTGGCATAGACAGTATACTACTAACACCTTGATATAGGTATAATTTGCTTATCATGCTGTGTATATAAAACTATAGTAATACTCACACATAACATTTCTCATTTATGTTATATCAAGGGGCCACTATCAGCGCCAATGCGACCGTCTATTAGCGACGCAAAGGTTACGTGAGCACCGATGGTGGTAAAATTACAAATTGTATCAAGTAAAACATACGTTTAATTAGCGATAAAAGTATTAGTATTATACAAATTATGTGCGGGTTATTAGATTTTATATCGCCAGTTAGAAGTACACGTACATGTTTTACTTGAGACAGCTTCTAATTTCACCACCATTCAGAACTGTTGTGTTGCCAATATAGGGTAACTTCAAAAATGTAAACTTTACCGCATCGATGCAGCATCATGACTTTACTGATGCGTCTAATACTACATGATGCGCTGCTGATGCTCTCTTGAAATTTGATGCACATTAGATGCTTTTGAACGGGATATTGGCATCATTTAGCCTCTGATTTGGCTATAGATAAGACAGATAATGTAGCATGATAGACTATAGATAATATAGCAATACACTCCTTGTATAGGTATATTATCTTTGAATTTCAACTTGAACTTACTTGAAATTGAAAATATTCAAATTATTTGACTAAAAAATATTCATATTTTGAGTGAAAAATGTATTCAAATAGTTTAAACAATTTTAATAAAAGGTAAATACATTCATCTTTTTCAACAATTAGTTTTTCGGAATTATTCCTGTTGGTGTTAATACCTACATAATATGGCAAGTAGTTATAATTCCACATTATACACGTTACAGCATCTCGGACACGCATCACCAAATTTCTTGATGCATTGTTTTGACGCATCAAATGCAAAAATGAACTTTTGATTTTTCGTTGTGATGCGTCTGATGCATTTTTGAACTTTTGACTCTGCCTCATGCAAGCAGTGATGCATTTTTGAAGTTAGCCATACATAAAATCAAAAAGTATTAAATATCAATCCACCATCTTGGAAAGTCATTGTCATTCATAGAAATTCTAAGATAACAAAAACAGTCTGTTCTTAGTGTTTTAACAACAAATCAAGATATTTTTTGGATTCGATCATTACAGCCTTCACCACAGCAGGTGATACATATGATACATATATCAAAATGGTTTACGATTTTCTGCTGAATGGTATTTATTTTTCCATTGAATTGCAACATGCTTACTCAGCAGTTGCCATGTTTTTCATCATATTTAAAGTACGCTGCAAAAATGCGTAATGTGCTGTCGGACATAGTCAACGCTGATTGGCTGATTGCTTGTCAAACGTTAACTGTCATCGTCTTTGTATAAAAAAACATTCACCAGAATCATATCCCTACCACTTGTTTTCAAGGACGGACCTTTTCATGTCACAGTTTGCTACGTTTGCTACGTGGTGCTAATGGTATAGGGGGTATACTAAATAGAGTTGGGACATGTAAGCATTTTTCATCAAATAGATGTCAAAATTAATTACCATATGATTGAGCGCAAAAGTATCGTTACCAAGTTATATGTTAACGAAGAATTAAAATTTTTTAATTTAATTAATCTTTCTAGGTTGAATTAAAGTATTTTTTTAAGTATTTAATTTATTCCCAATTTATTTTAGATGAAAAATAGCAAACTAATTAAACCTCATGTCTCGACTCTAATTTTATCCCCTAGTAAATCAACGCCATCTGGTATATTAATTACAGCGACGTCAGAAAACGGTCCATTTTTTTTATAATAGACTAAATGGAGAGTGACAGGGACATGACCAGAATAAAAAAAACTGTTGCAATTGATCACTAATCGCTAATTGAGCGCTGAAATCTGCTGAACGTAACCATTGAGAGTTTTGAAACAAACAATGTTTCTGTGTATTTACTTATGTGTGCGGTTCAAATTTTTTTGTTTAATTTTTTTTTTTTTTATATAAATTTTTTAGCAAGGTTAAATTTCAGTCACAAATTTATTTATGGGTTCCAAGATTAAAAATATTTTTTAAGTTAAATGATTTAATTCCGAAATTAAAGGCATTTTGAAATTTTGAAAACATTATCTGTCAAAATTTTATTAAAACGTTAAATGTAGAAGTTTTCTAGGTCATCATCATATCCTCACAAAAAAAGCTTCAAAATGTTGCATTTTCACTAGATTTACATTTTAATTAACTTAATTGGTTAATCGGAAGCATGGGAAGTTGGTGAAAAATCTATAATAAGATTTTATTTTTAGTAATACCGAGATGAATAAAAATCTATTAAAATAAATTATTAAATAAAATCCTTTAATAAATAATAGTAGATTGTATTATAAATAATTATTAAAAATATTATTTTTTGCAATTCCGGAACTAAAAGCCGGAATACTTTACTCCCTCATAATAGGGAGTAAAGTGCCACTTCTAGTCCCAAGAGACTAAAAAATTATGTTTTCTACTCCTGTTGAAGAACACATTCATTATCTGTTAATTGTTGAGAAAGTTAGGCATTCTTTAAAGGCGTGGAAGAATGATCATTACTCAATACCTTTTTGATCAATGAAATCACAGTATTAACCATTATTCAATGGGTTTGCGATTGTTTTGTGAATAATGTATGTACGAAGTTTTAATTTCATATATGTTGCGTAGTAACGTCTAAGCAAACAAAGTAGTTGGTATTTTGTTTTCATCGTTTGTACATATATAAACATTTAATGAAATTAAAGAGATTAAAAATTGTATTCTTTTGATTTAAAATTTATATTCAATTTTATTTAAATCAAAAAGGAAAAAAATTGTAGAAAAAATATCGTATTCTACTCGCTTGCTATTACTCACTCAGATGCATTACGACACTCACCTCGCAAGCTCGGCTCGTGTCGCAATTTTATCTTCGTGAGTAATAGCTATCATTACCAGCTTGTTGAATAATATACTATTGCTCCCGCTTTGGAACCAATCAGCAAGCACAATTCACAGAAATTTAACTTAAATGAAATAGCGTTGCTAGGTAATTGAAAATAATAAACAAATTCAAACTTGTAGATAAAGACAAACAGTTATAATATTGTATTGTACAATTCGATTGATTTATCCAAAGTATACTTGATGGAATATTATTATATGCAATTTGAATGACATTTAAGTAATTTTTTTAAATTTTTACAATTTTAACTCTTTAAATACGGTATAATTCTAAATAATGTCAAATTTTATCAACATAGTTTAGTATAATTTATATTTTGTAAATTCCTAAGGTTCACTTTTTTGATGTTGGAATCTTTGATTTTTTTTCTTTTTCTTTTTTTGTAACCTTATCTATTGTACTTATCACTTGGCAGTAAAAAGTCCGGCATTTTGAGACAAAAAAATTTTTCCATATGGTTTGTTTAAAAGGATTAAATAATGCGGAATTGCAAAAAATAGTATATACACCACAGGACTAAATTGTTTTTTTTTTTTTTTTTTTTGTCATCCCTCGTGTTATTTGTTGTCTGGCAACAAACTTAACACTCGGGATTAAAACTTACACTTTAGTCCTTTGGTGTATAACATACTATTGTAATACAAGGAAGCATTTACGCAATAAAAAAGAACGTCCTGCTATGATCGAATCTATTATGTACGCCTATTTAATATTTTCTTATTTGTTTTGTTGCAGATGTCAATTACAAATATAAATATGTCACAACAGCAATCATTTTCAATGAGTAACACAACAATGCATCAATCAAACAATAACACACCAAATACAGCGAACAGCATCGTATCAGCTTCAAACACCAACAATCCCAACAATCAATCCACCAATAATTCATTAGCTAATTTTTCACATTCAACCTCCGATTTTAATTTAGATTTCCTCGAAAATCTTCCGGCTGGCGATGCCAACAATTTCTCTGCACAGGATTTATTAAATTCATTAGACAATGATCCTGGTTTTAATCTACAGGATATCCTATAAACTCGAGAACCCTCTTCCTTGCGTTAATTATGGACGATAATTTTTGTAAATTACTGTATATTTTGTTAAAAAAATCCTAAATAGTTAATTTAAAAAAAAATTAATTTTATGGCTGTAAATATTGTTTAGTGGCAATATGGTTGTTTTATTTTTATTTTTATAATTTTTTTTATTTTTTACTTATTGACCGATATGGAAAAGCTCTCTTTAAATATTCATAAGTCATAACAAATAATTTCAATAAACGACACGAACATAAATCGGGAAGGTTTGAGAATGTCAAAATGGCGACATATACGTGAGCATGCGTTTCCCGATCCATTTTCGTGTTTTTAGTGAATTTTTAGAAATTAGAATTTATTCTTATGGCCCCAATCCCCATTATATACGAATTCTAAACAAAATAAATCTGATTATTAGGGAATCTCAAAGATTTATAGTTTTTATGATGATAACGTGTACGTGAATTATTAAAAATTCTAAAAATTTTAAATATATAGAAAATTTATTATTTTCTTGAAATAATTGAAAATTTTAGAAAATAAATTAGAAGTTAAAACGTAGAAATGATTTAAAATATTCCTGTTTATTGAAATTTTAGTAGATGCTAAATGAGAATAGCTGATTTGTGATTATATTTCTGGAATAGAGAGTTCATAATAATTTAATAAATTATTCCGAAAAATTACGTGAAGCTATCCTCATTTAAAAAGTGTTAAATGAATTTAGATGGGTAAAAAATAGTGGAAATTTTCTTTTAGTTTTAAAGTTAAACGATTTTTCAAAAGTTATAGTCTGTTTCACGAACAGATGGAGTGGTCATGCAGTACTACCGGTCTTTCATTTGCTGTGTACGGTTATCACATGGCAACAACCAATCATAATTAAGAAACATTCTGTCTGTGTTTTCGTTACTCTATCTACATAATTATAGCTTTTCCCTTTAAGGACCCATAAAAAATAGAAAATATTCGCTGGACCGGTTTCGGCTACTTTTGTAGCCCTTTTCAGTGGCATGCAACAAAAGTAGCCGAAACCGGTCTAGCGAATATTTTATATTTTTGTGTGGGTCCTTAAGGGGAAAAACTTGATTATTATGTATAATCGAGCCCATAGTACAGATCAGTAATTACTTTGTCTCTTGGTATAAACAGAGTATAAATAAAATTGGTTGATAATTGAAGAGGTGGCGCCAAAAGGCGCTAAGTCATTTTTTGTCTAATGTGAGATTTTAGTTGATGCAGAATGTTCAAGTCCAGCTCTACACGATTTTCGTAGTGCCACCCTTCAAAATGAGCTTGGTCTACTGTAAAATGAATGATGAAAAATGGAATGTTTTCCAAAAAAGCGCTAAGTCAGTGACAGTTTTATTTCAAAACGCTCTAAGTCAAATTTACTCGTAAACTATTGCATTTTTTTTTCAATAATAGCTGGTATTTTTTTCCAAATTTGCTTGTAGACAGATTTTCTGTTATATCAAACACATGAAATAGCTAATAATGCACTGTGTAAAATGTTTCTTGAATAAAATATATCTGTATTTAAACAAACTAGGTTTATTTTAACCAACTCAACCCAACTTTTTAAAGGTTTTTTTTTTCAATATAATCTATTGAAAATTATATGTATAAATAGAACAAATAAATAACATCAATAATAATTATTATCTAAGAACTTGAATATAATTTAAACAGATTACTACATTTGCCTACCTAGATAGTTTTTTACATTTCCTGAAAAATTGCAAAAACTGACTTAGCGCGTTTTGGAATCCACCTCTTCAATTCTGTTCGTACAATTATTATAGAATTGTCTGAATGTGAGTTTAACTAATAGAACAGTCTTGAAACAACTTTTTATTTTTATCCACTGAACGAGATGACCGACTCAAAAATTGGTTTAGATACCTAGTGGCGATCCTAACGGTCGTTTTGTATACTAACGTCTGACAGATTCTTTTCAAAAAAAGTAAGTAAGTAGTAATTGACGCTACAAACGTGGGTTTCTTATGAATACGCCTTTTTTAGACTGAAGAAAGGATCAAAAATATATTTTGGCAGTTTTTAATCGAAAGCGTGTACATGTTTTTCATGTCTGTCTTCAAGTTCAACGACGTGCCGTACAATTCCTTTATTTTCATCATTTGTGTCAACCCTATTTCTATTTGGAGTTTCCTCTTTCATGATTGCATGATCATTGATCTCTTTTAAACGGGAAGGGCGACATTTTTGCACGTTTTCAATGGAATTTTCTTGATGAACTTCGATGTACATTCAATTGATTACTCAGACTTTTCTTGATTTACTAAAACTTATCTTTAAATAAGATTGAATTACTCGCGGCGCTCGAATATTCACAAACCAATTTAAATTTCTATCCAATCGTACGATAAACGAGTCGCATATACTCTCCAAGACCAGCGCTTTTCCGATTCAGCATAAATTAATTTTTCTCTGTTGAATGCTACCAACATTACAACCATCCGTCTCTTATTTTTTGAGTAATAACCTTTTTATGTCCCATACATTTCTGAAGTGTTACCTAATATTGAACCCTTAGACGTATTCACGTTAAAACTCACTATTAATACTGTGTTTTACAGTATCTTACGACCAGATAACTTTAATTAATTTAATTGACAGGTATTTAAAATTTTAAATAAAAATACTCAACTAATTATAAAAAGTCAGTACTGTAAACAGTCAAATAACTGTCAGTTAAGGGGGTTCCCCCGTATGATGACCTCTTTTTTAAGCATTTTTGGAGTTTTTTTACGACTAATGAAAAGATAAAACTTTGAGCTGCTATTTGCTACTATTTCAAGAGTATGTAAAACAAATTTCAAGTAAAAATCTTCATTAGAACGTAAGTTGTGCTACTCCGAAGACATCCGCCTTGAAAAAAAGGAAGCCCAATTCCTCCACGATTTCAGCTGATTGGCTTATCTAAAAGAAAAAAAACGGTGTTTTAATTTGTAAGCCTAAATGCATCGAGTAAATTAGAATCATTTGAAAATATTGAAAATTGGGTTTTTGACAGACTTCTTAAAAAAAAAAGTTTCAAATTTTATGATTTTTTTTTTAATTTTTCGTTACGAAAAATATAGAAATATTCGGAATTTTTGGATGATTCTAGTTCACTCCGTGCGTTTACGTGTGCTGAGTCTACCCTATAAATTGCAAGTGAATCGGTCAAACCGTTCTCAAAATATGATAGAGGAAAATTTGAAAAACATAGTTTGAGAAAAACGAATTTAAATTTTCATGTACGGTTAAAACTATGAAAATCATAACTTACCATCAGTCTGCAATGCCTGGTCCGTATAATACTCCTTCCTCTTCCTCTTGGAAGTCTTTCAAAGTGAATTGTTTCGCTTTTGTTTCAGTTTTGGTTTTTTTACGTCACACGGGAGACCCCCTTAATAAAACTAAAAGTTAGTTCCACAATCTGCCAGTAGAGAATGTAATCATTTTCAGAGTTTTAATCAGAGACATCCACCAATTTTAGCCGTTCAGTGAATAAACATAGAATGTTTTTAAGGCGTTTCTTTTGATGAACACACTCATATATATTTCATACGTATAAAGAAGAAATAATATGATATCAGAAACACTCGAAACAAATTAAATAAGTTGATTAGAACATTATTGAATTTTTTATCCATTAAAATTCATTTAATTTTTGACGATGTATGTTACAACATTGAAGTTATAAATATTTATGTCTCCGATATATTTCATGACAAGAACATTTTGTTTTTATTGATAAATCCGATCATTTAAGCGCGTTTATTAAAAAGGCAATATTTTAAGCTTTATAACATCTTTTTTCATTTATATAAATATTTATAGATTCATAATAATTTATTTGAATATTTATTTTGTTAATTCTAATCCGAAATATACAATTTTTTTATATATATATATTTATCAAATATTTATGCCATATACAGTCATGTGTTGTAGGTTTATTTATCTACTTTGAAAAAAATTTAATCTAAAAATAAGAAATTTTATTAAAAGATCTCAACATAAATAATGAATGTTAAAGATATATGAAGTGGGTGATACTTTTCAAACTCTTTCCAGTGTAAACATTCCAATTTCTTGATCATTCAGTCATTTTTTTACCTAACAAATGAATATATTGTAGAAGTAATTCCATTTAGACTTTTTTTAATGATGTTTGATACATAGATAAAAGAATGGGTTAATATTTTTACGTAATTCGATACATGAGAACTCAGGCGTGCATTGGTGTAGGAACAATATGGATGTGTTGCAGGATTTTTTGATTGTACTAATGTATAACAAGTTGGCTCGATCAGTTGTAAGATTTGACTCCTGTTTTAAAATTTATGATACTCCAATAACATCGTTAATATGGTAATTTAGAATTTTTTCTGTATAATTTCCAACTTTTCTCCAGTGTTTCAAGTGGTATTTTTTATCAAAATAATTTTGAATAGTATTAGCACATGAAAAGAATTAAAACAATTAAAAAAAAAACATTTAATAGGAATTAAAACAACATTGATGCTGATGTTTGAGTTAAATTTATCACTTCCGAAATCTTTCATTGAAAACGTCACTGTCTACGGGGTATTGGCAAATTTAAAGCAGCGGTCAAATTGTCGGACCAACCTGTTATACACTAATACAATGTGTATCAAAAAATCTTGGAAGTAGTGTATCCCTTTAAAGAGAGAGGACAGAGAAATACGATGATAGAATGAATACGTAAATTGTTTTGAAAAAACAGCAGTAATTATGAACAATTACTCGTAAAAAAAATTAACAATTTTTATATGTCAAATCAATTAAAAATGTCCTGACGTCATTAATAAATGAAGCAAAATTAGATGTACAAACTTAAGTTACTGTAGTTTACTCTAATATAAAATTAACAAAAAGAAAAAGATATAGAAAACTCTGTATACCTAATGTTGCTTCATTAGTTGTATTTGTTTGGTAACGTCAAATTATTTTTAATTGATTTGACTTATATCTAATTAAAACGAGAGTTGATTTAAATGAGAGATGATCACCCACAGTGGGAGTACAGAATTTAAGAACCACATATTTCGAAACCACGAATTATACGAAAATCAAATGCAAAAGTAAAAAACGTACCAATTTATTCCGTTTTACGGTATATAAACTATAGTCTACATTTTGGAGTAATTTTGGATCAGAATTTTTTGAAAATTGAAAACCATTGCATAAAATTCCTTTAACTTGTTACTAAAGAAAGCTAGTTCTATATTATTGTATATTTAAAAATGAACAAAACCTTGATTCCTAAATTGTGTATTCCGCTTACGGGTGACGCCATCTGTAAAATGATCTACAAAATTAATTGAATTTATTATGTAGCTGAGTTTTTTGTATTAACTCAATCTATTATCTATTTATCATTACTTAAAATTTTTGTTAAATTTGTTTAATTCAGTATTTTTAAAAATTTTTGTTTTGTATAGTAAAATTTGAATGGAATGTTTTTTGATTTACATAACTGAGTAGCGTCTAATGGTTTCTAATTTATTAAAAAAATAAAATTAGCCAAAATCAATCAGAGTTTTGATTTTTCAGTTTAACACCTTTGATGATTAAGATTAATTAATTCATTCAACATATACACGATACACTTAAATGCGACAGATTTTAATCTATGAAAAAATATTGTGACAGCTTTTACTTTATATATATATATATATATATATATATATATATATATATATATATATATATATATATATATATATATATATATATATATTCTAACTTGTTATAAAGAATGTAACAGTTTCAGTTAAAAACAATTATTATGTGCTTCATTAAAGGGGTTAAAAAATTGGAAATTCCGGAAAATGTTTTTTATTTATGAAAAATTGAAATTCTTGATTGAAAATTGACAGAATAAACATATTTAAAATAATTGTGGGAAACAATTTTGAATTTTTTAGTTTTATTAAAAGAGACCAAGTGAGACAGTTAATTTTTGATAAAAAAAGAAATAGTAAGATAAATAGATATGCGCAAGAAAATATAATGTAACGTATAAGTTTTTACTCAAATCCAAAAAAAATTAGATCAAAGCCGCAGTTCTTCCACATAAAGTTTAAAATTTAGTTTTTTTTTTTTTTGAATTCTTATAATTCTAGTTAATTTGAAATCTATCAAAAAGGAAGTAATCCGGAAGTATATTTATTAATTATTATTAACAATAAAGCATAATTATTTATTTCAAAAAATAATATAAACATTCCGTAACATTAATAAAACCAAACACAACTGGATACAGTAACAACACATAGGTAACTGTTTCTCTCTCACTTGGATGAATTTGTCTTCTCAATCCCATATTTATTCAAATGAGCGTTTCACCTTAAAGCATGATAGTCCAAAAAGCGATTGTTGATAATTTTAACTTATTCCTTGTAAACAGATATTTTCAGGAAAGAAAGTGAAAATGAAGAAACATCGTGGTTCTCTGGACAAATCCCAATATGTACGAGGAAATAGTCGCCTATAAGAGAAAGATTCTTATATTCTACAATTTTATTAAAAAAAGTAAAGAAATTTTCCTGATGCACGGAAAAACATTGAATCATGTTATAATTTTTTTCTAGTTCTATGGTACTCAATTACCCGTAGTTCTCGATTATTCGTACTTAGATTATGCGTAGTCTTTTTATCTTCGAGTAAATATTTCAAATTATAATACTCTGAAGTTTATTTTTTGTAGTCATGGAAGCGTTGTCTAGACTAAAATAATAGACAATTTCATCGAAAAAACTTACATTATTCAGTAAAGATTATTAGTTCCTGTATTTCTCCAAAATTTCAACTTTTAGAATATGACAAGGAAGAATACTTTTTTTCAGAAATAAAAAACAATATTTACTTTGCTGATTTAAATTTTTAAATATCACTTATCTGTAATATTTAAAAACTTTAAATAAAGTGGTATCAGCAGAGTAAAAATTGTTTTTTATTTTTAAAATGGAATACCATAAAGTAAGGCTCAAATCTATTAAAAATACGTTTTTTTCTTATAGGCAGTTCTTTTCTCTCACGCATCGGGGTTTATTCAGATAAACATGACATTCCTTTATTGTCACGACAGATACTATCTTTCCAGAATATAGTAAAAATAAGCTAATGTTTTTGACTATTGTTTGTTGAACTATGACGTCACTTAAAAAATTCTTACTTTTTTTCAAAATCTTACCAAATTATAATATGTATTTCTTGCTAGTATATTTAGGACAAAAACATATCGATCACAAACGATTTTACAAAATTGTTTCTCACAAAATGGAATAAATTTTGTCAGGTAGTGTATTAGTTAGAATACACGTAATTATACATTATCTAGTTTTTTGATTAATTATTAAAGAAAAATTTACTTAATCATATCTCGGATAATATGTAAGTCTAAAATATTTTTTCATATACATATATTAAAAATATATTTATATTATATGTATACTTTTATTAATAAAATACTTTTTTATTAAAAAAAAACTTTAAAACTACATTGTTAAATATTTACGTTCAGTTATTTGAACTGTAGCCAAACTTTATTTCTTTGCTTTTTTTAAAAAAATATATATATACATATAATTTTTAAAATTAGCGCGTTATATAAAATAAAAATACATGTGCAAGTTGAAAAAAAAATTATAAAGACCGCTAATTTTTCAAAATTTATTAAAAATTCAGAGAATATTAGTAAGTGACAACAGCAATATTATGTATGACGGGGCATAGTGTGTTAAAAGGGATTTGTGTGTAAAATTTTGTTTGAAATTGGTAATAAGTACTGTTTTGTTAAGAATTTTATTTTTTTATCTTTGTAAAAGAAAAATATGAAAGTTGATTTATTTTAATTTCTTTTTTAGTTAATAAATAATTCCAATTTGCAATTTTCGAATTTAGTTCGTTTATTGTTAAGTTATGAACCTGAAAATTTTTTCTAACCAGAAACAATAGCGTATGAGTACTTAAATTTGTTTAAAAGTACATTAAGGTGAAATATCAAAAACTGGAGTAAAATAAGAAATTACCTCAGGATATTCAAGTCAATTATTCTCAAAAATAAAATTATAGTTTTTACTAAATATATATTCGCCTTTTTCGTGTTAAATTACCTGAATCTTATCTCATTAAATAGCCAATAACTATTATTTAATTCCTTTGATGATTAGTTGATTATGACAAATTAACTCGTCCAGCACTTAAGCAGTCTCAGTTGCTTCTTGGCGTATATATGTGTATATGTATATATATATATATATATATATATATATATATATATATATATATATATATATATATATATATATATATATATATATATATATATATATATATATATATATATATACATAACCTTACATGGTCAATACTTGTGTGTTGACAGTGGTTAGCGGCTTAAACCAAAAGTTATTTGTGAGATTATATTCCTATAATTAGAAAATAGTCGAGTTTGTTCAAATATGTACCGCAGTGGAAAAGTTATGTCCTGCGCCGTAACGATGTTGTTGCCTGTCCCAATTGGCCATATAAGTTTTTTTTACATGTATGTAAGTGTATATCTAAACATATTTTTCTTTTTTATATAACATTGCCAAAACGTAATTCCGAAAACTACTGTGTGCAATATCTTGTCAGAGATAGAAATAAAGCTATCGAAAATTAATCTAAAATCTAAAATTATATTTCCACTTGGCATAAAAAATGTGGCAGTTTTTTCATTTGTGTCACTATAATAATAAGAATAAGAATAATAATAATAATGATAATAATAATAGTAATAAAAAAACACTCAGAGAGTATCAGCCTCTTCACAAGCAAAATTTATATGTAATAAATAATAATAGTAGTTAATAAATATTTATACTAAATTTAGTATAAATATTTGTGTCACTAAAGCGGTTAAATTCAACAAATTCTTTTCATAAACTAAATAACATTAACCTCGAAGTATAGTTGGTTTGTAATCTTTGATTTTAACCAACTTCAACTAAACTATCATTCTACTAACAAGATGAAAGTGTGGGCTTTCTAAGAATACCTGCACATTTACCAAATTTAGTTGGACGATATAGTCTGAGAGCCCACCCTATACAAATTTTAGTTATAAGATACATGAACGAATTTTTGTGCGTGAATACTGCTATCACATATCTTACACATAGGATTTGCATACGGTGGGCTCTCGGACTAATAGTTTAGTTGAAATTGGCTAAAGTCAACGATTACTAACCAACTAAATTTATCTTTGTTTATTATAACTGGACTACGAACTGAACGACTAAACAGTTGTTAGGGTTGTTAGTGTACGGATACTCTGTTTCACAACAATCTTTTCGCATTTGATTAAACGAACCTTATGAAGGTAATCTAACAAATTTAAGTACTCACGCGGTAAATTTAAACTTCAGGTATTCGCTATATGCTGGAATTATTTATTAAAATAGTACAATTAAAGTTTACCACAACTTTTCAGTAGTCGTTTTAATGAAAATCAAACAAAGAGAATACAGGAAAACAATTATTCTAAAAACCACAAAAAAATTTAATACCACGATGTCTAAAGTTAATGTCTAAATGAAAATTTGTATGTAGTACGTACTGTAATTTTAATTGTTAAAGTGAACAAAGAAAAATTTTTATTATTATGCAATAAGTTCCTCTATGATAAGAAAATTATATGCATATAAACATAGAAATAATAAAAATTCAAGAGTGTTCGTTAATAGAGAATAAACATCAATTTTAAAATTTATTTAACGTTATTATTTATTTATAAATCATGTTACTGTTACATCAAAAATTGAGTGTTCATAGATTAAAAACTTTTTGTGTTCAAAATTTGGAACAAAAACAAGATGGGAACATAATAAAAGAAAAAAATTATGTTCAATCTAAAAGATATTTATAAACACCTTTTAATATTACTTGCACATTCATTTAACAAAAATAAATATATTTATTTTATAGAATCTTTGTAATTTATTGTACATAAAATATAAAAATAAAATATCAATTTTTTATTAAAAAATGAGTTTATCTTTCCCACGTCGATGTTGACACATCACGCACCGTCATTCAAATGACACTGTGAACAAAGACTTAGAAACATTCCCATTTATTATAGAATAAGGCACAATTTGCATATAATTTTCTCATTTTCCGAAAACAACAAAAATACTGACCATTAATTCAAATGAAACACCTTTTTTACGCAAACACTAAAACTGCATAATCTGTTGCACCTCTAAAATGAGGGACCAAAAATGATTTTTTTTCTGTCGCAAACACAGGCTAAATATTTAAAAAAATGAAATACACAAAAAAACTCATGCAAATTTGATAAAATGAATTTTAAATGTTGAAATTGAGGAAAAATGACAAAAAATTCATAATAGAAGTTTTAAAATATTTTAGATTTATTATTTTTAAAATATTTTTTATGTTAAAATGTATTCTTTGGATATAAAATAAATTTTTTTTTATATACATAATGTTTTTAATTTTTAGGCTAGTGAACGGAGATTTAATTTAATCCTATTTGGCTCATTTGAGTGATAATTCAGCTTTCCGTTTGAAATATTCTTGAAATTGTAAGTCTCCGTGTCTGAAACAATTACATATTTAGAAAACGTAAAACTTTTCTATACTCCCCTAAACGAACTATAGGGGAAAAAATACTGCGAGTAGGCAAGTTTAGCTTAAATTATCTTTTTGTACAACGTTAAAATCATAAAACACTAGAAGCAAAGTAAAATCAAAAATGTGTGGATCGTTTGGAGTCATTTGTTTGTCTGTCACAGCTTACGGTAACTAGTCGTGCACCAGCTGTAGCGGTGCGAACATTGATTGTTATTGTTATCAACCACTTGCCAACAATGATCAAATACGTACATATTATATGTACGTAGACAATGCACACCCCACCTACCAAAGATTGAGTGTGACGGCTGACACATACACAAGCGTAGATCCGTGTACATAGATAAGAGGTTTATTGTAGTATGTAGCATGTTGTACGTTTAGTGGGGGAGAGAAATTTTACGTCATCTTTTGGCCACAGTGGTCTCGCTACTCTAGAGATAGCTGAAGTTTCTTTCTGCATTCTGCGGTTAAAACGCATATTTTTAGCATTGAAAAGATTACGTGACCAAATTTGTAGGTATTTAATAGGTCGATAAGCTGTCACTTATCCCGGTTGTAATATTTTCAACGCTAACAGAGACAAATTTTTTCAATATTTTCGTATAAAAAATAAACACTTTAGGTGAATCGATCACTTGAAATTTTCCAAGTTTAGAATTTCAAATTTTAGTATATTATAGAGAAAGATATGATGCATTCACTGACCTATTTTTAATAATTTTAATAGTTTAGAAAAAATAAATTTTCAAAGTTAGAATTTTTAACGTACGAGTAAATGCCAAAGAATGATTAGAGATGAATCAGTGGTATGTATTTAAATAAGTTGTGTCATTAAAAACCAACTTTAAGATTTAAAAAACTGAAAATTATTTTCTTTTATGTTTTTGAATCATTAAAAAACTATTTTTTTTTTTAATATTGGACGTTTAGTTATTGTAATAAATAGAAAAAAAACTACAAAAATGTCAAATTTTTATAAATAACACGAACACACCCATAAAATATTTGTGTACGTGTTAGTTATTATGTGTGCGGACACGTCACTACCAGAATCAAATTAAAACTTATTTTTCTATTTCTTACACATAAATTATATTTTTTTATAGAGAAAAAAATAGACTTAGTAATTCATTTTTCACAAATTTGTCAGTAGTGATCGATTCACCTTAAAAGTAAAATTGTTTGTTTTAATTTAACGAGTACGCACATGAACGCACAAGTGATTTGTCTTAACTGATAACTTCAATGGAGGCATTTGACAGTATCAAGGAAAAATAACCAAAATAACCAACATAAAAAAATTTATTATGCACATAACAATATTCCACGTGATCAAAACGGACTGTGATGTCACGTTCTCATATACTTCATCACTATCGCTACTAGGGTCGCTACTTTAAATACCGATTATCAAACATAACTATGGAAAGCAATCCAATTTTAATCCAAAAAAAAAATCAACAATTTTTTTTTTCTGGTTATAAGAAAAGCAAGTAGTTTTTTTTTAGTCACAGAACACCTGTTGCTATTTAGAAAAGCGTAAATGACAGCTAATGAATTTTTTCGCGCAAATTTTGAGAATAAAAAATACTAAATTGATTTTTTCAAACGATTTTTGATATTATTTTAAAAAAATTAAAAATACATTCATACATAATGCATAATATGCGTATTTTAAAATAGTTTCCTAAAGCTAGTCAAACACCCCATTTTTACAATATTTCAGCTGTAAACCTTACTCGCTATATGTATACATTATTCGATAGAGCTTTTTCAGGCTTTTTCATTCGCCACCAGATGGCTAAACATCAATACCCGATGAAAAATGATTTCGGCTAATTATATATAATTATATCCACAGAGTAAGGAATTATAAGGAAATATTACAAACAGAAATTGATATCCAAAAAAGGGCGAAGTATAACTATTAATTTGAAATTGACATCACGGAAAGCTTATATTTTCTCGTCTCTCACAATCCAGGTAAGGATTTGTGGGTTCAAAAGTTTACACATGGAAAAGAGAAGGTTATATTAAAAATTTCCAATGTAGCTAAATATCAGCGAAATATTTAAAAATTATATGTAAGAGTGATAAAACATACATAGGTAAAAATAAAATAAAAAAGCAGGAAAAAGTTTTTTTTTGGTTTAGTGTACAGTTGATCCTTTTTTAGTACGGTGGATAGGAACCGCATAAAAAAAATCACAAAAAAAAAAATAATACATTCAAAAATATCATAAATAGCTATAAAAAGTATAGTTCGATCCAGATTGTAAAAAAAACTTTTTTTGCGGTGGATCGGGACTGCATAAAAAAAGTTTCATCGAAAAAACATAACTCGAAACGCTCAAAACTTAGAAATTTCCTTAGAAGTTGCTTCTATAAACAAGATAAAGCATTAATTTACACGTAGAAACATTTTATTTCAATTTTATAATTATTATAAAGCACTATAAAAGACTGATTTTGTACCAAATTTCAGAATATCAAATTAAGGGATTATTCTAATCTAAAGGGCTGAAAAAGCGTGATTTGAATAATTTTTTTCTCAAAAACAGTAAGAGATTTTTGTTCGAATTTTTTAATTTGAGTATAACTTACCTAAGAAGGGTTTAAAATAAAAATACTTATAAAACTGTTTGTACGGGTTTCTACTATGGAGGGTAGAGTATAGAAGTCCAATGATGCGAAAATTAACCATGCTATTGAAATATGAAGATGGTTACTTTATTTTTGTACTATAAGCAATTGATCTTGTACCGAATTTTTGAATATCTGAATTAAAAGTAATTTAATCGAAAATTCAGATAAATTTTATGCGGATGAAACCGCAGGCTGCAGGTAGTTTTATTAATAAGACTATGTAAATTAAACAAAAAATACATTTATGTCAGAAAGGTGAAATATATTTGTAAACAATGGTAAAATATGCAAAAAGAAAATTTGGATTACAAAATGCTTATGAATTTGGATAAATTTTTGAATTGGGTTACATAAAAACGAAAGTAATTGAAAAGGAAACATAAAATATGAATTAAATGCTACATTTTAAGAAGTAAAAAATATTATTATTGAAAAATTTATCTTAAACTTTAAAAATGGCACATTTTATTGTTTTGAAAGTTGTGCTTTTTGTTGTTTTTTTGAATTTTCTTTTGATGCGTGCTGTCACCTTTTATCAAAGTATATAATGTATATAATTCTATTACCACAACTCCAATGATTTGTACGAATTTAATTTTATCGATTCTTTCAGATTCCGGTAGAAAAATATCATTAACCTATAAAAACTGAAAATATATTAAAAATTGTTTTATATAATATTTAAAATTTTCTTGAAAATGACAACTGTCGGAAAATTTGTACGAGTTCCATTACTTTTGAGAGTACTTAATCATTCCAAAAAACATGTAAGACTTATCGAAAATATAAAATATCAAAAAGTGTATAGTCGTTTTCATGCAGGTTTGTGGGAAGTTTTATTTATTAAATTACGTTTTCTTTTTCTTTAAAAAAGAAAATTAACATTATTTTAGTTTCAAGTTGTCCACAACTACGTTATTATGCTACAAAATTATCAGAACAGTGCCAGGATGGTAAGCTAACTTAATTTTGGTAAGTAAATGGAACTTGGGATCTCAATATATTCTTAACTTTTTCCAGTGGAGAAACGTGAATTTCAGGCAGAAACAAAAATGTTATTGGATATTGTAGCCCGATCATTATACTCAGAAAAAGAGGTAAATTTTTTAAGAAGCAAAAAATACATTTTTCTATATTTCTAAAAATTTTTTAGGTTTTTATCCGAGAGTTGATATCGAATGCTAGTGATGCGTTAGAAAAATTTCGATATAAAACTATAACAGGTGAAATAAAAGAGGGTGCTGATCGTAAATTAGAAATTAATATTGAAACAGACAAAACGAATAGATGTTTTATTATAAAGGTATTTTTATTTATTTTAGTGGTTTTCATTTGATTACCTAGTCCAGGGGTGGCCAACCCAAATGATCTTGCGGGCCACTTTGGAAGCGCATCGTAACTCCGCGGGCCGTACATAAAATTATGTATACCCATATATTATGTATTTTTTAATACATTGATTTTCACTACCTTGGTCATTACAAAATGAATATATTTTGTATAAGTGTGATGAATCTCGTGGGCTAAAAAAAGTTCAAGGCGGGCCACATGCGGCCCGCGGGTCGCGGGTTGGCCACCCCTGACCTAGTCAGTTATATAGACTGAATAATGAGAGTTAAGATTTGTTTTATTTTTAAAATATTACAAAACCTACGAAAAATATTCTCAACCTTCTTTAGACTTCTGGTTTTCTTGGAATTGTTTTCTTTAGCTAATTGTTTGAATGTGTTTATTATCTTAAATCAGTAATTCATTACCTAGCAACGTTACAAAAAATCCTCATTCAGGTTTAAGGTTTTTATTAAGGGAAAAAGGTTCGTTGAAAATTTGCAGTGCCAGGCATAACAATATAACACAACAGGCATTTGACAGTTTATGTAACACCGCGACATCTGTGTTAAAAATCTGTGTAATTTTCTATGTGATTAATGACACTATGTAGACTGAAATGTACGTCGTAACAAGGGCGCCCTTATGAAAATTTGTAAGCGGGGGCTAGAACTGGGGGTAAGGAGAATTTTTAATATTTTGGATGACGAAAGGCGACTTGTAAGTAGTCATAAAAAGTTTCAATTCTGACATTCAGGGCCGGCGAAAAAATAAGGGGCTCCGGGCACAAAAAAAAACTTTTTAAACATTTTTTTCCCAAAAATTCAAGTAAAAAAAACTTCATCACAACGTTTTCGGAGCCCCTTATTCAACCTGCGGGCCCCCTGTTTGGGTCCGACATTTTTTATCAAAAACAGTATTGACAAGCAAAAAAAAAAAACACCCTCTTTCTCTTACCTGGCCTCTTAAAATTTTTCTCAAATATAATACAATTCAAAATCAAAAATAAACATTTATATATTTTATCCTTTCCCTAAAGCTGGAGTCTCTCCACCCGTGCGTTGTATGGTGATCTGTCATAAATCTTATAGGTACAGGAGTTCAGTTTAGAATTTAGTGTTTTGTAAAAATGCATTTTTTTTGACAAATTATAACATTTTTACAAGATATAGGATCAACTAGAAAACAAAATAAAATAGTAAAAATATTTTTTCGTGTGTGGCAATACGTTCTAGCAATCACGAAAATTCACTCCAATAAAACTTAACTCACGTTCACGTTTACTCACGGCAGTAACTTCAAATTTTACTCACAATCACGCGTGAACGTCGTGAGCGGCATCGTGACACGAGAAAATCACGCACGGACAACATCTCTAATGGAAACGAGTTATTTCGCGAAAACACGTATTAAGCTGCTCGCTCGTACGTCGAAACTATTGATTTTACGAAAAAAATTGTTAAGACATAAATTGTAGGAAATTTTCTCTAGTTTAATTTTGTATATAAATATTTTTTTCTTAAATCGTCTCGAAAAGGAGATATCGTCAAAAAACTGCTTTTCGACGCCATTTTTCCAATATCGCGGCGCGAACGGCAAAAATACGAGGTGGCAAAGTGGAAATTCGAAAAGAGCACCTCAAAATTTATAAAATTACCCATTTTCAAAACTCCCGGAAAACTTTTCAGGTAAAACTACCAGATGACTAAACTACTAATTTAATCTTAAAAAATGAAAATGAAAACTTTACGCATGAAAATTGTGTTTTTTATCGAAGATGGCAGTGACGATTATAGTAATATAGGTATTGTAATAATTTACTGTCATCTGTGAAGAAAAAATTGTAAAATATATTTAATGCAGTTTTAAAATTGCTATACACTGTGTATTAAACTAAGAAACTAAATATTATGGCTATTACAATAAAAAAAAAGTAGTGTTGCAAATTTGCAACACTATGCATTTAAGGGTTAAATTATACCCAATCTATACTCAATGGGGAATTTGACTAATTTTGGGAAATTATTTTAAAACACACATATTTATGTATTATGCATGTACACGTTTTTACTTTTTAGCGAATTTCCAAAACTGGAAATTCAGCTTTTACGCCAGGTGTCATGGTGCGACCTAAGCCCGGGACCATATCAGAAATATGTTTTGAGGTCCCTAGAATACGAAAATGATATTCACTAAAATTTATATATATATATATATATATATATATATATATATATATATATATATATATATATATATATATATATATATATATATATATATATATATATATATATATATATATATATATATATATATATATATATATATATATACGTATCCGCGCGATAACTCTCGAACGAAACGTCTAACGCTTATGAAATTTTGTGTGCGGACTGGATTCTGAATTGGCTTGGCTAAGTTCGTTAGCCAGACACGTCGGATGCCCAGAAGTAGGTTTTCTGGCCATTTTTTATCATTCGATCCTATCATAAGGCAGTTCGATTTTTACATCGTTGAAAAGGAAAAAAAAATTATGAAGAAAATATTCTTATAATTTTCTTTCTATTTTAAGTATTTTTCGAGAAAATGTAAATTTTCACTTTTATTCTTTCTTTGTTAGTCTAATAAGTAATTTATATTTATATCTCAGTTCTTTATGAAGTATAAAAATATTTCACTTTTTTATTAAAGAATTTTGTGAGAACAAGTGAAAACTATTCACATATATGTGATATAACACACATACATGTATAGAGTTTTGTTTCTCATTTATTGCATTATAATTAGCATGGTTCTATCCCATGTTAAAAAATGTAAATTAAACAGATTTTCTAAGCTAATGTAATGAAGAATTTTTTTTTTTTTATTGAATTTTTAAGTAAACAAGAAATTGAAGATTATGTTATGATATAAATATTATTAAATATAAAACAAAACAAAATATGTACAATGTACATATGTATGTACGGAAAAATATTTTGAATCGATTTTGAAAATTTTTCCACTAATAATTAATAATGTTAAAAAATTAAACCATTTCAAATGGATTTAAGGTATTTTATGTGAGGTCAAGGTTTTCGGGACCTAAAAAGTAGTGTCCGACCGAAGCTTCGGCTTCGGCTTCGGCCACTTAACGCGCCTTCGGCCACACATTCGGCTTCGGCCAAAAAGAAGCCGAAGGTCTGGCCGAAGCCGAAGGTGGCATCTTTTTACATAATGTAATTTTATTTATTCTTATTTTACCCTAAATTACGTTTATAATTCTGTATTTTGAAAGTTTTTGTTTATTGTTACCTGAACCTATATACCTAATAATTTAAAATATCCTTTTAAAGGAATTACAGTTCCATAAAAATTTTTGGAATTTCCATCTAAGCGGCTTTTTTGTTGAGAAAAAGAATGACGGTAACTTTATTCAATAAAGCAATAAAGTTTATTGCTTTATTGCAATTTTTAAAGTTTATTGTTACGTAAACCTACGTAACAATTTAAAATATCCTTCCAACATAATTATAAAATTTTTTGGAATTCCCAACAAAACGTTTGTTTCTTTCATTTTAGTAAAAATGATTCCTGCTGTGCCAAACTAGGGCCTCAATATTATGTAATAAATTCAATATAAATATTTTGTTTTCAAAATAAAATTCTTATTTCTTACTGTCTTCTTATTGACGTGAGAGCAAAATCGAAAACTAGGATAATTTTTTACTTTTGTTTTTAAAGTTACATATTTAATTCGTTAAAAAGTGTCTTAGTACATAATAAAATAATTTTCAATTCTGTGAGAAGTGTTGTGATAAAGTGCAATAATATTTACAACAGCTGTTTATAGCACAAAAATCAGAGGTAAGTTTTCCAAGGCATTTTTCTCGTTTTTTGAAAAATACCATATACAAATAACTCGGAAGTTATGAGATGATTTGGTTGTCCTCTTTTTTTAAAAAAATAAAAAATATATCTTAAAAATTTGTGCATTTTGTCAAGTTGGTTAGTTTTATTTTCGTGAATCGTAATCGTAAATAATGTCGTTCACTCATTTATGATATGTATTGGTTTCATTGTTTCAGATATTATAACTTATAAAATGTCATCATCATTGAGACACAATCCCATTTGGGAATATTTTACTAAAAATGACTCCAAAGCAATTTGCAAACTATGCCATAAATCGTTGTCTCTCGGCAGTTCTGTACCAAAAAAACAGACGATAACAAATATAAAAAACCATTTGGAAAAACTTCATCAACATGAATGGGGAATTTATTATGAAACAGAAGAGAAGCGTCACAGTTTGAACAAAGTTAGAAAAACCGAGAACATGAGTTCGCCACATGATGCCAAAAAAGAAATTAAACAATCTACTTTACTGGAGATTATCGAAAAGAAAACAGCACCACAGTGGCCCGCTGATCACCCTATTTCGTTACGAATCGATAAATCGATTATGGATCTTATCATTGTTGACATGCTGCCTTACAATATCGTTGAAGGCGAAGCTTTTCAAAGGCTTAATTTTACTGATCCTGAGGCTCCGTCGAGGTACAGAGTTAAATCTGAAAAATTTTTCAGAACGTCTTTAATGCCAGCTACCTACGAAAAAGTAAAGAAAAAAGTGATTGGACTTATTGAAAAGGCTGAATGGATCAGTTTTACGACAGATATTTGGAGTAATCCAACGAAAACATGTTCGTTATTGAGTTTTACGGCACATTTCATTGACGGTTCTAAAAGACAAAAAGTTATATTAGCAGCTAGTGTCATGAATGCAGATCACACAGGGGAATATATTGCAAAAAAACTAAATGAAATTATTGCAGAATATAATATAAATGGGAAAATTCATATGGCTATTCGCGATAATGCTGCCAATATGCACGCGGCTATGCGTTGTGGAAATTTTGTTTCTATTGGATGTGTCGCTCACACCTTGCAGTTAGTGATTCATGATGCAATTTTCAAAAACGACACAATTGTATCAATTATAAAAAAATGTCGCAAAATTGTTGGACATTTTAAAAAGAGCGAACAAGCCACTCGTTACCTCAATAAATTTCAAGAAACATGTGACTTGCCCAAGCATGGTTTAATACAAGACGTCGAAACACGGTGGAATAGCACCTATTTAATGATGGAGAGACTTCTTGAGCAAAAAATTGCAATTAATTTGTATATGGCAGAGCGGGGTGGAATAGAAGTGCCAACAGCCGAAGAATATGGCTAAGTTCAAAAATGCATCACTGCTTGCATGAGGCAGAGTCAAAAGTTCAAAAACGCATCAGACGCATCACAACGAAAAATCAAAAGTTCATTTTTGCATCTGATGCGTCAAAACAATGCATCAAGAAATTTGGTGATGCGTGTCCAAGATGCTTGTGATGCTTGTCATGTGTAGAATTATAACTACTTGCCATATTATGTAGGTATTAACACCAACAGGAATAATTCCGAAAAAAACTGTTGAAAAAGATTAATGTATTTACTTTTCATTAAAATTGTTTAAACTATTTGAATACATCTTGCACTCAAAATAGGTATGTAATATTTTTTATTCAAATAATTTCAATATTTTCAATTTCAAGTAAGTTCAAGTTGAAATTCAAAGATAATATACCTATATAAGGACAGTATTACTATATTATCTATAGTCCATCATGCTACATTGGCTACATTGTGTGTCTATTATGCTACATGCATCATGATGCCAATATCCCATTCAAAAATATCTAATGTGCATCAAATTTCAAGAGAGCATCAGCATCGCATCATGCAGTATTAGACGCATCAGAACGTCCTGATGCTGCATCGATGCGGTAAAGTTTACATTTTTGAACTTACCCAATAATCAAATGAGCAATTTAGTAACTGTCCTCCGGTGCTTTTATCAAGCAACAATTGACATTTCGTCAGATTCTTCAACAGTGTCATTAGTCATACCTTTGATTGCCATGTTAAATTCAAAACTTATTATAAAGGATCAGGACACTGAAAATACAAGCCGGCTGAAGAGTCGTTTATGTGAATCTCTGAATAAAAGATTTGCGTACGTAAGAAATAATTTACATTTGTCCGTTTCAACTTTAATTGACCCTCGATTTAAAACGAAATATCTAACTGACGATGAAATCATAAACACAAGAACTGAAATTTTGGCATTTTTACGAGAAAGTTTTCCAAAATCCCTTGATAAAATAACCGACGAACCTGTGGCCTCACCGTCAAATGTAAATTCGCAAAATAAATCTTTAAAAGATGATTTGTGGGACAGCCACGACAAAATATCAATGGCCACCGAATTTGCAAATTCCGAAAAATTTTCGCCTTTTGAAGACGAGTTAGAACAATATTTAAAAGAACCTCTATTTCTGAGGAACACTGATATTTTCCAGTATTGGTCGTCGAGTCCTTATGTTTACTTAAAAAAGGTAGCAATCAAATATTTGTCAGCTCCCCCTACTAGCATAGCTAGTGAACAATTATTCAGTGCCGCTGGACAAATTTACACCGATCGTAGGGCAAATTTGCGTGGAGAAAATGCCGATCAGCTTTTATTTTTAGCTTATAATATTAAATTGTTTAATTTTGATTATTAAATATTGTGTTAGTGTTAATAAATAAATAAAAATAAAAATGAGTTTATATAAAAAAAAAAATGACTATTTAATTATTCTATTTATTATATTTTCAGGAAGTATTTTTAATTTAATTGCACCTTCGGCTTCGGCTTCGGCCGAAGGTTTCGACGATAGCCGAACATCGGCTTCGGCTTTGGCTTCGGCTGCCAAACTGACCTTCGGTCGGACACTACTAAAAAGGCCAGAAATTAATTAACCAATCGATTTGAAAAAATTTTTCACAGTTAGTAAGTTAAAGTATTTGAATTAATTAATTAAATGATGTCCGCAAGAAGCTTACGGACTGCCATAAGTTATATGAGATCCTTAGAACCCTTTTCTTACTGTTAGAGTACTAGACTTGTATGAGTTTCGCCAGGATTTACTGATCCCATAATTGTAAAAAATAAACTAAACGACCAATTTTAAAAATTTCTTCACTGTTACAGAGCTAAACTATTTTAGATAGATTTAGAATACATTATGTAAGGTCCGTCAGGGTCCACAGGACCCAAAAGTGTCAAAAATAAACTAACTGACCGATTTTGAAAATTTTTTCACTGTTACAGAGCTAAACTATTTTAGATAAATATCGATTACGTTATGTAAGGTCCGCCTGGGTCCATAGGACCCAAAAGTGTCAAAAATAAACTGCCTGATCGATTTTGAAAATTTTTTCACTGTTACAGAGCTAAACTGTTTTAGATAAATATAGATTCCGTTATGTAAGGTCTGCCAGGGTCCATAGGATCCAGAAGTGTGAAAAATAAACTAACTGACCGATTTTGAAAATTTTTTCACTGTTACAGAGCTAAACTATTTTAGATAAATATAAATTACGTTATGTAAGGTCCACCAAGGTCCATAGAACCCAAAAGTGTCAAAAATAAACTAACTGACCGATTTTGAAAATTTTTTCACTGTTACAGAGCTAAACTATTTTAGATAAATATAGATTACGTTATGTAAGGTCTGCCAGGGTCCATGGGATCCAAAAGTGTCAAAAATAAACTAACCGACCGATTTTGAAAATTTTTTCACTGTTGGGGAACTAACTATTTTAGATAGACATACATTACGTTATTTAGGGTCCGCCAGGGTCCATGGGACCCAAAAGTGGTAAAAATAAACTAACCGACCGATTTTGAAAATTTTTTCACTGTTACAGAGCTAAACTATTTTAGATAAATATAGATTACGTTATGTGAAGTCTGCCAGGGTCCATCGGATCCAAAAGCGTCAAAAATAAACTAGCCGACCGATTTTGAAAATTTTTTCACTGTTGGGGAGCTAAGCTATTTTAGATACATATAGATTACGTTATGTAAGGTCTGAAGTGTCAGTAGGACCTAAAAGTGTCAAAAATAAAATAAATGACCGATTTTGAAACCTTTTTACTATTACCGAGGTAAACTATTTTAGATAGGTACAGGTTGTGTTATCTGAGATCCACAACTGTCCTGCGGATGCAAATGCGGCGTAGAATGCTACACAACGGGTTTTGAATATATATATATATATATATATATATATATATATATATATATATATATATATATATATATATATATATATATATATATATATATATATTACATAAAGTCCGCCTAGAATATACGGTCGAGCTGATTTTTTAATGAGGTCCACCGGGATCTTGCAGATCCGAAAACGCCAGTAATAAGCTATCGAAAAGATGCTAAAAAATTTCTCACTGCTAGAGAACTAAATTATTTTAGATGGATACAACTATGCTGCACAAAATTCGTTCGGGTTCTTGGGTCCCCAAAAATACCAAAACTAATTACCCAACCGATTTTAAAAATTCTTTTACTCTTAGAAAACTAAACTATTTTAAATAGGTACAGGTCTTAGATGAGATCCGCCAGTGCCCAAGATTTGGAAATTCGCTATGTTATAATGCGAATATATAATAATGCCAAAAATTGTTAGAAAAAATTATTTTAGTATTTGTTCTCAAAATTTGCGCGAAAACGTTTACTAGCTGTCAGTTATGTCACATTCTCTAAATAGCAACAGGTGTCCTGTAACAAAGAAAAAAATGTTTATTTTTCCTGTAACTATGAAAATAAATTGTTGATTTTTAAAAATATTAATTAAATTTTGATTAATTTCCATAGTTATATTTGCTAATCGGAAATTAAATAGCGACACTAGTGGTGATAGTGTTGAAATATAAGAGAAAGCAACGTCACAGCCCATTTCTGCTTATGTGGATTTTAGCTAAAAAATTACTTTTTTAATTAAATTTTTTTTAAATCAAATAATGATAGTTAAGATGAATTATTATAATAAATTGCTGTCTTTTATTATAAATTTTCATTAAAATTTGTTTTAATTGCTTTTCTTTGATATTGTCAAATACCCCATTATACTAGTCCAAGAGCCCGCCGTATGCAAAACCTATGTATAAGATAGTACATTCCGGTTATGGTTTTGTTATTTCATCAAATATATTACACCAAAATGAATGTTTCGAGGTGAAAATAAAAATATCGAGGGCTGCCAGGCCTCAGTAATTCTCAACACTGAGGCTGCTTTTACTAAAAAAGAAAACTTTTAATGAAGGCAGCCTCAGTGTTGCGAATTACTAAGGCTTAGCAGCCCTTGATATTTTTATTTTGCACCTCGATACCTTCATTTTGGTGTAAATATCATCAATGTATTTGATGACATAACAAAACTATAACCGGAAGTGACGTCAGATTTTTATCATGCGGACAAAATATGGCAATTCTAAAGGGGCTGCCTTTAGGTCTGAGGTAGTACTACTTTCCCATAAAAAACCATTCATGTATCTTATACATAGGTTTTGTACACGGCGGGCTCTTGGGCTATACGTAGATCGTCACATTTTTTTGATACGATTTTTTTCAAATATATCTTAGCCGGAAGACATATCAATGTCATAAGTCCGGATGCTTAAAATTAGTATCTAAAAAATATGGCAGTCAAAAAACAAATTATAAAAATTGGACTATATAAAAGTTTTCTAAGTGCTAATGTTGCTAAGTAATGAATTATTGATTTAAAATAATAAACAAGACAAACAGTAAAGGAAAAACAATTATATGTATCTAGAGTATACTTGATGTCATTTTATTCCACACAACTTAAATAGTATTTTAATTTTTTTTTTAATTTTAACATGATATAGTTTTTGGCTGGGGTACAGATGATTGTAAATTGTAAATGAGTAATCCAGATAAATAGCTAATGCTTGTTGTTGTCCTATGTGTACTTATTGAGCTACAAAATTTATCCATAATTCAATGTTTTTCAACGGAGAAAATCCTCTTCTTTTTTTAAGTTAGAACGTACTAAGTATTACATTTTGTTTTAAAATTGATTTATGATTCAAAACTGTCAGTAATTCCTAAATTTCAATTATTTTTGGGTAATTGCTTTTCGGAAATTAAAATTGTCAAATATGCACTGATGTCATTAAATGCTAAATTTAAACGTTCTGAAATATACGGTATTTTAGTACATAAGATCTCTGAGCATTGAGTAACCTAAGATCAACTAATATTCAACTTATATCAAAGTGATTTTAGGCAATTAAGGCAATTAGGGTAAATACATAATGGAATTAACTTAATTAAATATTGAGTTTGAATTTTTCAAACTTTTTACAATAAAAAATATTAGAACCATTAAGTTTGGTGTGACATCCATACACCAAAATATAAACCACTACCGATTCACCCTTTGAATAGCATACCTTTCTTGAATAAAATTTTTAAAAATGTTTTTAATGAAAGGTAGCCTATAAAGATGGATGCGTCTTTGCCGTGAAATTGATAAACTAAAAAAAAATAAATAAAATAAAATTAGAAGAAACAATTTTCTTATATTTATGATTCCTGCCGGTTTTGATCGGTTTTATCAACAAATTTCAAACGTGTAGTGCTATTGACTCTTTAAATGATTAAGACGAGTTAATTCGTCTTGCAATATGGCGACTCAAAATGCTTAGATATGTATTATTCACTGGTACAGGTGTCGCCATCTGTGACAGACTTTTCAATATACGGTATAATTATAAGTATGTAATGTTTAATTTTATCAACATGGTTCAGTATAATTTCTGTTTTGCAAATTCCTAGGGTTGCTATTTTCTGATGTAGGCATCTTTGATTTTCTTTCTTTTTTTGTAACCTTATCTATTGTACTTGTCACTGGCAGTAAAAGGTCCGGCATCTTGAGACAAAAAAATTTCACTATGGTTAAAATAAAAGGGTTAAACCAATATAAGTTTGCATCACAGTTTGAAAACCATAAGAGCTATAAAACATCTAGCTATAGTAAGCGGTTACTCCCACTAGTAACAATGGGACTATTCATAGCAACACCCTGACCCGACGAGAGGGTGGGGTAGCCGGGGTTGCAGCCCCGGGGCCCAGGTTTGAGGAGCGGGGCCCGGGAAAAAAGTTAAGAGCTTTTTTTTGACTCACCACTTATTTTTCGAAGGAAATTTAAAAAAAAATGCGGTTTATTCCCGGGGCCCGCCATTTCTCTCTATGGCCCGGGCAACACCGTTCGCTAGCGGCTGGCAAGCACATATTGCTCGACCACTTGCAAGCACATATGTGCTTGCAAGCCGCTAGTCAGCGATGTTGTTATAAATAGCCCAATATCTCTTAACTCTCTTTGAAAATTTATAATTTCTCTGTAGTAGAACGGCAACTTTTAAATTATTCACGCTGTAGGTCAACATTTGAACATCTTTTTTTATTGTAGGACTCAGGAATTGGTATGACACGAGAAGAACTAATAAGTAATATAGGTACAATAGCTAGATCTGGATCTAAAGTAAGTATACTTAAAATTTTATCAGAATCAAACTTACAGTTCGTGGTTTTAAGTATATTTTTTATAGGCATTTATAGAAGAATTAAAGAAAAAAGGTACCCAAGACTCAAACAATATCATTGGTCAATTTGGTGTCGGTTTCTACAGTGCATTTATGGTAGCTGATAAAGTAGAAGTGTATACAAGAGCTCCCGGTGGTGAAGGATTAGTTTGGAGCAGTGATGGGTAAAATATTGTCACGTTTTGTACATTAGTGATATACATAATAATAAATTTTTTCCCCTTAAGGATCCACAAAAAATAAAAATATAAAAAAATATTCGCTATATCTTTTATATATCGCAAATATATTTTATATTATCTCACAAGAGTGAAAAATCGACATACGTGGTTCTAGTAGTAATCCGTCGATACGTACTATTAAATTTCCTACATTTTATCCTAAAAATTGCGAAAAATTAACTATTGACCACGTAACTGTAATAATGCGTGTCCGGCACGCACTTGGCGAATTTTATTAAAATGAGTTCTAAATTTGACTTTTGGAGTTTAATGTAGGACGGAAAAAATCTATTCTAATGAATTAGAAAACACAATAAATAATAATTGTAATTTTTATTCATTGAATTTTTTTTTTTTTTTTATAAAACAAACATTTCATATGATACCAAACGTCAGTTTCAATTTTTTCCGATAGGCGGCAAGACGGTTTAATTTTAAAAGTACACAACTTGTCTATTATATAGACTGTTAAGCGTGAGTTACAGAAACGACTTATAATTCTTTCTTTTCTCACTTTCTCTCTCCCTTTTCGAGGAAAACTTTTTGATATTTAATCAATTTCTGCTACTCTACCTGGATCATATTTTATTGATGATGTATAAATTTTTGGTTATCTATTAAAAGTTTATTTATTTATTTTTCATGATATACATATATTTTATCATTTTATGCATATTTTAATTGTACGAATACAGGCGACTGTTATTTATCTATATATTACGATAGCATCAAGGCTGGATTTACCTCTGTGGAGGCCCCAGGGCACTTCTTATGTGAGGATCCCTGAATACTTTTGTATAGGCCCCCTTTAGAATTTTAATCCTTTCCGGAAGAAAAATAAGGTTGACGAGCAAAAAGAAAAAAAAAACAAACGAAAAATACTCTTATTTTTTGTATTTCATTCCTCTATTTTGAGATTTTGTGGAGGCCCCGGGGCACGCGCCTCAAGTGCCCTTATGTAAATCCGGCTCCGGATAGGAGGTATAGATATGTACATACAAATTAAATAAATTGACAATTGGGTTTTTGAAGAAAAATTTTTTTTGTCATAAATGGAAAGATCATATACCGTAAACCGGGCCTACTTGGACCACTTTTGAACTTCAAAGTCGTATAACTCTATTAGTTAGATAAAAAAATATATAACTATTTACACATTCCGGTCCTACCCCCGACTAAACATTTCACATAGTGAATTTAGTTTTTAAATATTTTTTATGTATAAAAAAATATAAATATGGTTGTTCCAAATTGCCCCTTGGTAGGGGGTATCTTAGAACAAAAATTATTTTGCATAAGAAAATCCTTGTTAATGCAATGTTATTCCATTTTAAGGAGTTTCATGGACACAAAAGGAAGTTTTAAAAAAAAAATTAATGACGTCCAAAACATGTTTTTCACGAAATACTTCCAGCTCATCGAAATACTTGTTAATTACACTGGCTCTTGCTCTTTTGATATTCTGACAAAGCCTTTCAAGGGGGGATACCCCTGCCTGTTAAGGGGACTTCCCATTCACTAGCCAAAATTAGAGAATCTGGCAGGCACTTTTCATCATTTTCGTTAAATACGGTCGGGCGTCCCACTTCTGACATACCTATTTTTACTCCTTATTTTTTCTGCTTAAGGTAGACTTGGGAATTTCATACTTTTTTCTTGCTTTATTGATGGAAATAAGGCCTTTCTTTATTTCATCTAAGGCTAATTTTAGAATAGTTCAGAAAAGTTTTTATAAGGCTTCGCCTTAAGTGGTCTGTGTGTGTTCCAAGTTACTCTATGTAGAACAGGTTTCATTTTCTTCTTCTTCCAAGTTTTTTTAAAGAGAGCAAGAAGTTGGAAATAGAGAGAAACTGACAGAATATAGGTTAGGTTATGAACTGGATTGGTTACTATTGTTCCAATATAATTAGACTAGGCTTGGGATTAGAAGTTATATCAACCAAATATTTTCAAAAGAATTTTGCAACAATAAAAATATGTGTTAAGTTTACTTATCTTGATTGAATTAGCTTGAATTTGCACTTAGAATCAAAACTGTAACATACGTAACATAATTCATCTCTTCAAAGTGGAAAGGCTCACATAAGAAGGGTTGCTAACTGAAAAACACGAAAATGCCCCAAACTGTTCCAAGTTTCCCCGGTGTTCCAAGTAGTCCTGGTTTACGGTATAAGTTTTATAAGAAAACTCTTTTTATTTGATTTTTTACGTAATATATGATAATATTTAAAAAGTAATATCAAATTAAAAATAATTTTTTAAATTTAGTATCGATAACGAGCCGACAGTTCCCGAGACCACTCGAGCGCATATGTGACGTCATAATGTATATATTACTTGAACATACATTAGTGTATTTTGATTTTGAATGATTGTTGCTATATAATTATTGCTTTCTATAAACATCTTTGTATTGAATAACTTATTGAAAATATCTAATTTAAAGAGTTATCAAAGCTTGTTATGTGACAATAATACAAAAATGTTAAATTTAATATTTTGTGACCATAAAAATTATATCTATAGACATGACAGACATCGCGATCCTTTATGGTGCTGTATATCAGTGATTTTCAAACTTTTTGATTTGCTAAATTAGATTTTGAAACAGAATTGAATAAATATTTTGCTTCTAGATCTGGTCAGTATGAAATAAAATCGGCTAAAGATGTTGAATTTGGAACAAAAATTGTATTACACCTAAAACCGGAATGTCGGGAATTTGCTGATGAATACACAGTACGAAAAGTTATCGAGAAATATAGTAATTTTGTTGGGAATCCAATTTTGTTAAATGGAGTTCGAGCAAATACGATTGAGGTAGGAATTAAAACTTATAATCATCTCAAAATCATCAAAAAAATATTTTTTATAAATTTTCAGCCTTTGTGGATGAAAAATCCAAAAGAAGTCACAGAGACCCAACATCAACAATTTTATCGATACATTGCCAACGCTTTTGACAATCCCAGATACACTTTACATTATACAACCGATGTTCCCTTATCAATTAAAGCTCTACTGTATGTTCCTGAATCGAAACCTCGTGAGTAATTAACCCAACAAAAGTTTAATTCAAAATATTAAAATTTAATATTTTTTAGCCATGTTTGAAATGTCACGTGACACCGATCCAGGAGTTGCGTTGTATGCGAAGAAAGTATTAATCAAAAGTAAAGCCAGAATGATATTACCGGTTTACATGCGATTCTTGAAAGGTAAATGTTGTGTTTAATTTTTAAAAAATTGGAATTAAAACAATTTTTTCGGGTAGGTGTTGTTGATTGTGAAGATATTCCTTTGAATTTGAGTCGTGAATTATTGCAGAATAGTCGTTTGATTGGGTAAGTAAACTCCCGATCCCGCCTTCGTTTTCGTAAATTTTTATTGTTGGAAAATTGACGAAAGAATAAAAGACCAAACCGCTGCTCAGAAACTCTTGATCATTGTAAAACCCCTTCATGTGATAGCATAATGATCTATACTAAGAGAAAGACGGAACATAAATTATCCAGAAAGCTTTCAAACGTGAAATTCGAGTGAAAATTATAATTTTGTAGGAAAAAAATTTGTCACCTTACAAACGAGATTACAATGCTTTCGTTATCTTAGTAAATTCGGAAACAACATATGTAAACAAAATTTCAAAGTTATTACAAAGTACAAGTTTTAAATATTTTCATTAAATTCTTAACACTTTTATTTTAACCATAGAGAAAATTTTTTTGTCTCTTAATGTCGGACCTTTTACTGCCAGTGACAAGTACAATAGATAATGTTACAAAAAAGGGAAGAAAATTAGAGATGCCAACATCAAAAAATGCTAACCCTAGAAATTGGCAAAATAAAAATTATACTAAATCATGTTGGTAAAATTGAACATTACTTACAATTATACCGTATTTTGAAAAATTGTGAGCAGATGGTGTCACTTGTACCAGTGAATATATACATATCAAAGCATTTTGAGTCGCCATATTGCATGACGAGTTAACTCGTCTTAATTATTTAAATATTTAAGCAAATAAACAAATCTATTGTAGAATGAGGTTCACTACCTCCATCATAGACAGATTTTATCATGCCCAAAACTCCCGCTTCTCAATACAAGACTAGCTCTTTTATTGTAAATATTTAATTTTGTTTCAGAAATTTACGCAAAACACTGACTTCAAAAATTTTGAGATTCTTACATGAACAGATGACTAAAGATACTGAAAAATATAATAAATTTTACTTGGGCTACAGTCCATTTTTAAAAGAAGGTGTTGTCACTACTGACGATTGGAAAGAACGGGTAAATTTTATTTAGGTTGTGACCAATATTATAAAAGGCGAATAAGTTAATCTGTGAAGTAAATTTACTTTATCTATAGATGTCGATAATATAAAATACAAATAAGTTTACTAAGAAAGTAAATCTATCGAGTCACACTCTCTACTAAATAAAGTAACTATTTAGAAATTAACTAAACAGTTTTATACGTTTTGTTTGTACCTACAACATATTATGGGCACAAACAAATTGTAATTTTAATATTTGTATTCACTACTTCCATGAATTCCATCGTAGATCTTTAAAATTGCTGTTATTGTCTATCTCTGAGCATTGAATAAATAGAGAGAGTACAATGTACAGTAGAACTTCAATTAACCATCATCGTTGGGACCGAAACTGTGGCGGTTAATCTAATAACACGGATAACAGAATTTTTTAATAAACTTCTTTTACTATACTAACTTTGGGACGAAAGTGTGTATTTAAAGTAATTATTAGTGGTTAAGATGTTACTCTGTTATCCATGTTAAAATGTATAAACAAATAACTACTTATTATGAAGAAAGGATATATTCTAAATTGTTATGTATACGATTTATCAGACAGATAACAGAAACCGATGGATAATGAGTGACGGTTAATCGAAGTTTTACTGTATATAGAAATGAAACCAAAAACCAAAACAGTGATTAGTATTGGCGAACATGGTAGTTAAATAAGATTAGATTTAAAATTTTTCTATATTTATTGATGTTATATTTGTTGTTATAAATATGGTTAGAATGTTTATTAATAAATAGTCTCAAGTTACAATAAAACTCATATTCTATAAATTAAAAAATATTCATTATCTTTATCACCGACACTTTGTAGGTTATAAAAGGTCTTAACAAATATGGCGATTTTGCTTCAAAAAAAAAAAAAAGGAAAAAGAAGGTTTACTCCATCTATTGTATGGTACATACAATCATATTCTAATACACTGATATTAGAATATGTATGTACCTAGCGTACAACAGCTGGAGTACACATTATTTTATTTATTTATTTATTTATTTTATTTTATTTATTTATTTATTTATTTTTTTTTTTTTTTTGAGGCAAAATCTCCATATCTGTCAACACGTTTTATAACCTACAAAGTGTCAGTGATAATAAAATTTGTAATATTTTTTAATTTGTATGTGAGTTTTGTTGTAATTATATTACTCCCTCTATACACCTATATACATCTGTACTCCATTGAGTACTGAATCAAAAATATAACCATACCGCACTACTGTTACAAAACTGGGATATTTTGCAAATTCAGTGTTTTGAGTTATTTGCACTACGAATGAATTTTGTATTGCTATATTTGAATATTTGAAATAATTCCAAATTTCGAAGTTATGACGATATAAACCAGTATAGCATTTTTACAATTATTATGTTTCAGATTATGCAATACAGAGATATATCAACTTACCCCAGTAAAAGTTATATATGTGTTTCACCTTTAATGACTTTAAACTTGGTTTTATGTACATTGTAAAAATTCTATGCAGGTCCATAATTACATATATATTTTTATTGTCATCAATATAAAATATTTATTTATAATAACAACGATAACAACAATACTAAATTATTCCTTATTAGTGAATTGCTAGAGGATCTTTTTATTAAAGTTATTTTTTGAAAACATTTAATATTGATTAACTTTTTAAATAATGCATGAGTATTACTTTAAAAGTTACTGTCTTTGGAATGGGTTTGAAACTAGAAATAATTCTAGAATTTCTAAAGGACCTGGTGCCATGTCTAGTTTTTTATATCAACATTAACAATTTTGAATATTAGGTACTGTTTTAAGTAAAATTAATAATTTAGGTTTTATGGAAAAAGAAAAGCATGGGAAACAAAAGAAAATATAGTGTGATTTAACCAAAAATGCTGAAAATTATATTAAAAATTTCCCCTGCATAGAATCACATTATCTCCGCCAATAAACTAACCGGTAATTTTTAGAAGGTTCTTTAAGTAAATATAAAACAGATACATAATTTTTATACTGAAATGCGACATGTACAGGTAGAACTTGTAGTTAAATTTTATATTTATAGAGATTTTTCACTTTTCAATTCAATAGAAAAAAACCAGACTGGGATGTTTTACATTTTATTTTTATATTTTACCTCGATACACCTCGAAATTCTAAAATGAATATCAATTTTATTCTTCAGGTGTGAAGTCCTACCATTTAGCAGCTTAAATATAAAATTTCAAATAGATGCGGTTAAAATTCTCTATTTTATTTAAAAAAAAAATGATTTTTTTCTAACATAAAAATATTTCAAACGTAAATTACTCGAAACTAAAAAAATCAAATTGTCTAGTCTTATAACACCAGTGCGATGTGTTTCCTAGAGATACCACAGGTATTAAATTGTGAAGTATGGCTCCATTTTATTAAACCCAACTTGTAACCAGGGAGACTTGTTTATACATATTAGATAAACCATTAAATTAATGGTTTGACCGCCATTAAAGTAATCACATCAGTCAATTTTTTTGCTTCAATGACTACGTTCAGCAGAACTCAACAGTTGCAAAGCGGTTTATGATTTTCTGCTGAATAGTACTTATTTTTCCGTTGAGTTGCAACATGTTTACTCAGCGGTCGCCAAGTTTTCCATCATACATATATTTAAAGTACGCTGCAAAGAAGCGGAAGGTGCTATCGGAAATAGTCAACACTGATTGGCTGATTGCTTGTCAAAATATTAACTGTCAATCGTCATCGTACAAAAAAACATTCACCAGGGTAAAAAAACTGTTGCAATTGATCACTAATCGCTTACTGAGCGCTGAAATCTGCTGAACGTAACCAATGTCTTAATGTATTTGTAATACACAGCATCCTTTCTAGTCGATTCTCTCCTCAATGCCTATACTCGCTCTATTCAATGCTCAGAGTTCTCATATCAATGTTGTCTATAAATAAACTAGTACTACAAACTAGCGTATAATAATAAAATAACTGCGATCGGTAAATCGACAAATGCCGATAAAAACCGAATATTATCTTACTAGGAAAGTTAATTTACTAATCGAATTCGTTGATTTGTTTGCCTTTTATAAATGGGAATTAGTAACCTAATTACGTATCTAAATTCTTAATAAATTTCAGGAAGAAGTTGCCAGTCTGTTACGGTACGAATCAGCAAACACTCCAGCTGGAAGCACCATCAGTTTTTCCGATTACTTGAAAAATATGAAAGAAGGTCAAAAAGACATTTACTACATCGCGGTTCCAAAGTAAAAATTTCATTGTTTTTGAAATATATACAGCTGAACCTTTTTTTATGCGGTGAATAGGTATCTCATAAAAAATCTCGCACAAAAAAATATTCAAAAACTTCATAAATAGCTACAAAAAGTACAGCTCGGTCCAGATTGTAAAAAAACTTTTTTATGCGATGAGTCGGGACTGCATAAAAAAAAGTTTCATAGAAAATACATAACTCAACACTCAAAACCTTATGATTTCCTTAGAAGTTACTTTTCTAAACAAGATAAAGTATTAATTTACATTTGGGAACATTTTATTTCATTTTTATACTATTACAAAAATTACGATAAATATGTCTGTAAAAAAACTTAATGATGCAATAATTTATATTGGGGAGTTTGGGGAGTGTGAGATGGGTTTTGTTTTTGAACTTGAAATCACACTACTTTGCATATTATGTACTCTAAAATCACAATATTTTGTATATTTGAAAGCTTTAAATTTTATTTCGACACTAATGGCAGCTATTGGTTTAATTAGAAATATAAAACTATTGGTTTATATATTGGTTTAATTTTTTCATCGAAAATAATAATTTTTGTCAACATTTAAATTGCACGAAAAAAACGTTCATTTTTCGAATGTTCAAAAATTTTGGGGAGTTGTGAGACACTACTTCAAAATCAATAAAAATGACGTACTTTGGTAATTTTTTTTTTATTCAAGGTGGAAAATAAGAAAAATTAGACAATTTTAATGAAAAAATCTTATGAAAATGCAGTACAATTAATCTGATTCGCAGTACATATATAATATCCAGCTTGTAAATTGGCACACTTCAAGTGCACAGCTCGATCGCATACATTGCAATGAATAGATGTGTCTCACAACTTCTGTGATAATGTCTCACACCCCCTGTGACAATGTTTCATAACTCCCCAAATCGTATATATTCAAAATGGCCGCATAGTTGTATGCGGCACATTGTATATATTTACCTTTGCAATTCGTTTCAAAAACTGATCGAAAGTATCACAAACAAAATTGGTCAGTAAGACTTTTCAAATAATTTTACAACATATTATCTGGAGAGACGCTGAGAATGCGTGTTTACTTGACGAATGCTAGCTAAAAAGTGAGGTTGCATTGGAAACAATATTGACAATCATAACCGAACGTCAAACTTGTGAAATATGACGGAAGATGACGCTGTCTCACAACTCCCCAATGTTCCCTTCTAACATTTAATCAGTACCTGTTCAAGGTACTGATTAAATGTTAAAAAACAATCAATAAGTAGTTTTATCGATAAACTATCGCAAATTAATGTTTAAATTACTTACTGTCTCTTGCCTTTTATTCACATTATGCACTTTAATGGACATTTTTTTTTTTTAAAACCGCATAAAAAAGTCGCACGAACAACAGGTTCAACTGTATATATAAAAGGTAGTCCAGAATTATGTACCGTAATTACTAGAACTGGTAGTACGTTCAAAAATAATGGTTCCTTTTCATCTACACTTTTTTCCAAAACTCAATAATCAGGCAGATAAAGTAGAGGGGTGAAATGTAGCAGGGTGCGAAACTGACTTTTTAAAAAAAATTTTTTAGGCACTTTTGAATAATGGATTCATATTTTAGGGGTGCGTATGAACATCAGGATAATTAAATTTATGGTACCAATTATTTTAGTACCATCACTTATGATTAGAGGTTAATTTTGAAATAGATACTTCTACTTTAAATTACTCGAAAATGGTATTATTTATCGAAATGTAACAAGTGTACCTTTTTTGCGTGGAATTGTCTGAGGAATCATATTGTGAAGGAATTTATTTAAATAACTGCAAATTAAAAAAGAAAAGACGTGATAACTCACACCTACCACTCAAAACCACCGCTTGATGGTGGAATAAGTGTTAACATAAATTTAATCCTCCTAACGCAAAATACGTACCCCTAAAATATCAGTCCGTTATACAAAAGCGTTTGGAAAATATTTAGGAACAGATGGTTTCCGTTTCATCCCTTTCCAGGGATGTATCTCCCTTATTATTGAGTTTTGGAAAGAGGATAAATGAAAAGGTATCATTATTTTTGAAAGTACTATCAGCTCTAGAAATTACGGTATATAATTCTGGACCACCGAGTGTATATAATATATTACTGACATCATCATTTTTGTAGCCGATCCCTAGCCGAATCTTCCCCATATTACGAATCATTTAAATCCAAACAAATTGACGTCTTATTCTGCTACGACCCGTACGACGAATTAGTCTTAATGCAACTTAAGTCGTTTAAAGACAAAAATATCAAGTCCGTTGAAGCTGAAATGCGCCAAGATACATCAGCGACCAACCTTTCGGATTTAGGTGAAAACTCATTACGACGGTCACAAATTGAAGAGTTGTCCAAATGGTTAAAAGAAACTCTACAAGGACGAGTTCATGATATACGAGCAGTAGGAAATTTAGAGAGTCATCCTTGTATCATTACAGTGGAAGAAATCGCGGCAGCTAGACATTTTCTACGAACCGCTGGGCTTAATTTACCTCTTCAAGAACAGTATGCAATACTTAAACCTCAACTGGATATTAATCCAAAGTAAGTGTTTCGATCAAAGTATATAGATTTTTGGCTAAAAGTAAAAAATTTGATTTTTTAGGAATTTCTTGATACGAAAATTGTATGAACTTAAAGACAAAGATCCAAAGCTTGCGGAATTACTAGCAAATCAGGTTGGTTTCAATATTTTTTTACAAAAACAAAACAATTTATTAATTTTAACTTAATTTTTAGCTATTTTTAAATTCAATGGTCTCGGCTGGTTTAGTACAAAATTCGCAAGTTGTGGTTCAGTCAATAAATGAACTACTAGAAAAAGCTCTTGCTAAAGTTTAGTTTTTAAATTATTTTTATTTTTTATTTTTAAATAAATTTATTGTAACTATACCTAGATAATTTTTTTTTTTTTTCATAAATAAAACCAATTTGTTACCAATCACGTTGTTCTTATATGTATTATTGTCTGTACGTATTCCGATGTAAAAGCAAACGGATTTGTGCATTTTGTGGAAAGAAGCATAGTTAATGTATTTTAGAACGGTTAAATCTACCATTTTTAACTCCTTTAATGATGCATGTGAAAACTTTTTCAGCTCAAACTGGCTCGTACTTATATTTTCTAATGTTTACACAATTTTGTTTTCAAACTTTTTGATCCACGATCCCCTTTTGCATTAAAAAATTTCAAAGAACGCCTCAAATGTCTAGAAAATGGATATGTGATCTGGAATCAATTGTTTCTGCGATCCTCACTTTAAGGATCACTGATTAGGATCACTAGTTTATAACGGTTTTTAAAGATACAAGACAGATGTTTTTACAAGTAAAAAACGAATGGGGAACACTTTCTTTCTCTCAAAAAATGACATTTTGTCATAAAAGCATCGTAATGGCGTCAGTCTTATACAGAAATGTACGCTCGAAGCGTTTTAGATTGCCGAGTTAATTAAAGAGGATTAAGGTAAGGTAATATTACACTGCGTGACAAAAGAAATCAAAAATTAAGTACCCACTTTAATTTTGCCTGTTTATTCATTCATACACATCCCTCAATAAGAATATATGCGTACTTTTTTTTTATCACGTACTGTTTTTTAGGTGCGATAATTAACATATGTAACTATTAGTAAAAAAATTAAAAAGTAACGCTTCAGTATACACATTCTTTTAGTCAGTAATGAAAAATTATTATAATTTATTTAAACTATAATTCGAGTAAAACCAACATATTGTACACAAAAATATGAAAAATATTTAACTTTTCCTTCACGCTTTAAACGCCAACAGTAATCTCCTAACATAGCTGCATCCCAACGACCTTGAAACCGTTCTTCAAGCCTTTTTATATCCAGGTGAAACCGCTCCCCTAGTTCACCACTTATAACTCTAAGATCGAAGAAAAGAGAAATAGGAATGAAAAAAATGAATTTTCAATGACATCCGTCAACCCATCTTGTATGCATTTAACAAATTGTTCACAAAGGCTGCCTGTATACGATCAGTAATACTGTCAGTATTTAGTAATACTGACATTATTACTGATCGTGTATTGATAATACTGAAGTATTCGTAATTTATACAATAAAAATAATGATTCGCTATTTTTGTCAGTAATTAATACTGACAGTGTTACTGATCGTGTGCAGGCAGCCTAAGAGTTCTGCGTTTTCAGCTCTGTGATTACTTATCCGTGTGACCAATACAAACGATTTTTCTTTCTCTCAATCGAAGCAGTAGTGTACTAAATGGACGCAATAAGGATCATTCAAAAAGAGTTATCGATGTGTACCTCAAAAACAAGACGTGATAGAAACAAAAGACAAACACTGCCAATATACTCTAGCTAACAGAAAACTATAAGAGCAATCAGTTTTCCAGGTACCGAAATCGTGTCACGCAGTGTTATTAAAGTTAGTAGTATACGTGTATCTTGTGGCCTACTAGCCAGTGTGTTTTACTAAAAAATTTTGAAGGTATCAAAAATTTTGGGTACAAGTTGATAATAAAATGGTATATTTGAAATTTTAATTGAGATTACTTATCGAAAAATCACTTATTATTTCATAATAGCAACCTCTTTAAATTTTGAAAGTCGTTAATTTCTAAATCCTGAGTTTATCGAAAGGTACCTAATTAGATCTTGACTGCTTTGAACAAATTTTTTCAATCAGAATATACGTTTTTTGGGGTTTCGTAGTCAAAATCTCGGAACCTTTATAATTGTGTTACGTCCGTCCGTCTGTTATACCATAGTTTCTACATTTCTGGATATATGAACCGTTAATAGGGTATAAAGACACCGTTATTTATTTTATTTTATTTTATTTTATTTATTTATTTTTTAGGCATTTAGTTTCCTGTATTGAGAAAGGGTTGGGAATTTTTTAAATTCGTCAGAAATTAGAAAAGCCTTTTTAAAATGAAACTAAGGTTTCTTTTGTTATTTTTAATTTTTAAACTCTACTTGCAAAATATATTGAGCTTAGGCGGTATGCGATATATTCCTTTCGTAACTTTTTTAACTGTTCGTCCAAAATATCTGAAATTATGAACAGTAGCACTTGATAAAAGTTCCCAGCACCATCACCATTTCCAAAAATATCAATGAAAATTGTTTTCGATAAATCATATTAAATCTGAGTTCTCAAAGAAATTAACAGAATTTTCTTTTCATCCCAGAATATTACTGAATTATTTCAGGCTAACATCCTAAAATAACTACTAGAATTGTGTATTATACAAAAATGAATGTAACTTACGTAATCACTAATCACCAAATAAATGCAATATAGAAAAATATTATTATTAAATGTTTTGCAAACTACATAATATAAAGTACAAATATACACTGGACCCTTGTTTTACACGAAGATTACGTACAAGGAAAATGCCATATATTTTAAAACTTGAGTTTAATGTAAATATACGATATAGTTAAGTTTCAGGTACATCCAAAATACTTCATTATAGAAAAAATAAATCTAATAATTATGAAACAAATCGATCTGTATATTTGTTCTAAATTGCTGATAATTACAAATTAAATACAAAAAAGTAATGTACGAAAATCACAGCCTGAAAAAGTAGTTAATTGTAGTTTTGTAGTGGTATGTCCAGAATCATTAGTTTTGTTGGAGTATTTTGTGCAGCGTTAATGCGTGGGTAATTTTATAGTTTTAAAAATTTTCTCCATATTAAAGGATCAGTTTCAGTTAGCAAATCGGCAAGATCATCTGCCATCATTAAGCAGTTTTACGAACTAACAAAAAACAATAATAATTATTTCCGTGTCTATAATAAAATTATGGATTTTCGAAATGCTTAAAATACATTCAGATTTTCTGGAAGTAACCTTCTCGTTTATTAAATGTTTCTTAAGTTTAAAAAAAAAAAATTAATGAATTTTATAATTCCGTAAGGAATCGCATTCTGGCAAAAAAAAAACCATGTAAAATAAAACCGCGTAAAATAAGGGTCTGTTATATATCAAATCAAACTAAATAATTACCGTTAATGAAAAATTAAATCAAAAATTGCTAGATTTATTACATAAAAATCGTTCATTATTTGTTAGTAGTTCTTATCGACAATCTTTTTTTAAAATGTGATGTCACGGATGTTACAGGTAAACAAAAATTTATATCGTTACTTCAATAAAAAGATAATAATAGGAAAGATATGATTTTTATAAAAAGTGCTCAAGGTTAGTTAAACCCGTGTTGATAAATTCTAAAGAGATTTAAATATACTTCAATCGATTTACCAATTAATTATTTATCAATTAGTGATGATCTTTTTGTATTTACACCTCTCCAGAGTACATAATTATAGCCTCATATAGGTACCGAGTAGACAAATTTAGTAAAAAATACATAAAATTGTAAATAAATTTATTTGAAATGATAATTATACTTATCCGTTATGAACATACTATTATATATGTATAATAATGAAAAATATGAAAAATACTCGAAGGACTTTTGTATGATCAAAAACAGTTTAGAAATTATAAACCTCAAAGCAAATAAATATTATAGAATATTTATAATAAATAAATATATTTAATTTTAAAAATAAATTTTTAAAATTTAGGACTTATTAAAAGTTTGAAGATTATCGAATAGGAATTTTTCAAAATTATGTACGAATTTTTAGTTAATAATTAATTTAATTAATATGCTCTATGCTTGCATTGTTAATTATAACATTGTTGCTAATTTTTAGATTTCCCGCTAAAATACAAAATAGTTAACAATATTTATGAAAATGTTGCTTGAAGTTTGAAAAGGTGAAGTTTATAAAATTTCATTTCGCGAGATGACTGAAATAATTTATTTTAATTAATTTATAGTTTAAGTTTTGATTTATTTGTTAAATTTATTAAAATTTTTATGTTGCATGGTTTATGTTATTATATTATATGCAGCCATTGCATAGATTCCATGACGTCAAATGAATTCGAACGTAACGCTCTCTATGATTGGCGTATATTTGTCCTTATAAATGAAATACACCAATAAACAATTTTCTTTCAATACTTTCGTCACCTGTAAGTTGTTTCTTCGTCATATGACCCATTCGGCTCATCGTTCCACTAAAGATTATTGAATAGGCCATATTTGACAGTGTGAGTTCAAACGACGTTGTGTAGTTGTGTTGTGTTGAGTTGCTCTTTTGATTTTTAGAGCCTGAATAATACTCTAAATTTATTTTCATTTAAATAAGGAAAAATGTCAGAAAATCCAATTTACGGACCATTCTTCGGCGTTATGGGGGCAGCGTCTGCTATAATATTTAGCTGTAAGTTACTAATTTTGATGAGTAATTTTGTTTTAGCGGTACTATATACATTTTCCGAATTATTGATTAATACTAAAGAAATCTTATCGTAGCCTAATGTACTTTACAATCGTATCAGTCAGATAAAATATAATTATTTTTAAGTGCCAATCTTGGCATTAATGTGTATTATTTGATTTAGTTATTTTTTATTTCATGTGCAGGTACATAATTGGTCTAATCTTTTAATGTAAATCGTTTTATAATGGACTGGAATGGGCGTATCGGCTCAAATTTATGAAACTAGATGAATTTTTAACATGAGCTATTTGAAATATTAATGATTCTCGATTTAATATTCATAATTACTACTTTTATTTTCTCTGTTTTATTTCTAATAGTACTAAAAATATGTATAAAATATTAAAATTATTTTACTGACCCAGTTTTAAGCCCGAAACTAAATTAAACGAAAATATTAATTCTTTTAATCAGTTGAATACTTGTGTATTTGGCTGAACAATTTTTGGCAATCAGTTCTCTTTCTCTAGCAATAATTAACCAAATTATGCCTTATTCGAATAAAAAAAGAAATTTCAATCGTGTTTTAATCACTAAAAACGGAATTTTAAATTTTGAAATATACATTAAAATCCTGTTTGAAACAAAACTACTTTTATCAATACTCCAAAAAAAATTAGTTTCAGCAATAGTCATTTTAATAATTATTGACTTTTTGAGTTATATTTTTTAAAAATTCGGCTTAATTCATGTGATTTGGTTACCTAGTTTTGGGTGTAGTCATTTATTCGAGCTGAAAGCATGTGATTCCAGTTGAAGGCCATGTATAACTTAATATTTGCTGTATTTTTACTCCATACATCACATGAGTTCAGTCTTAACCTTCATTGGATTCAAGTTACCATTTAATTCACTAACAATTCAGAAAAATCTTCAAATACAATTGATAACTTAAATCTATCAGGGTTGATAAAATGTTATGGGAATGCTGTTAAGATAATTAATTCTTTTCCTGTCATAGAAATGAGAGTAATCGAATGTTGGAAGTTTTTTTGTCTCCAACTACCTATTCTAATTTTATTTGTTATAAAATAAAAAAATAAAAAACACCTGTTACTAGTTGAACATGACCTAGGATAAGCTTTTAATTAGACAGTTGTGAGAATTTTTTTTATACTTACCTAGGTATTTATATCAGAAATCAGATGATTTCGAAAGTTACCTAATTTGAATATAATTTAAGTAGGTATAATTACTTTATTAATTTTTAATAATAATCCAGGGTTAAATTTGTTAATTAAAACAATAAAATTTTGAAAATTTTTATTGAAGAAATTTAATTTTTTTTTAAGGAGATAAGGTGACGTAACTATTGATAAGGTGGTAGTTAGCGACTATGATAGCAGACATTATTTTGAACATAGGAACTTGTTAAGGTTGTTTACAACTGATGAGCAATTTGGAAATACTTCTCACAATTTTTATGTGCGTGTTTGGTTATTAAAATGTTTTGTCTATTCTCTAAGTAAATTTAATTATAACAGTTTCTCAGAAAAACCTCCGAAAATTTTGGAAATATGACAACATATAGGAAAATGTGAAATGTATTATTTACAATAAATGACTCCAGTTTAGATCGCGCGATTTTTTAATCCATATTTGTCATTTGTTAGAATCTTAAAAGCTTTTTTTTTTAGTATCAAGGGAAAACATTGATACTTGAAGCTCTTTACATAATTAGGTTGACCTAGCCGGCATAATAACATTGACATACCACTGATTATGTTATTTTAACACCCACAAGTAATCGTTAGCGCTGCCAATGTTTATAGTACATGCGTGAGTTTATGATTAGGTGGGTGGCATTGATATTTTGGAAAATGTTCCCACGGTTTTGATCGATTTTTATTTTTTAATGAATTAATTAGTAATCTTTGAGTGAAGGTTAATATTTGTTTTGCCTATAGCTTTAACATACCTGAAATATGTGCTAATTTATATCTATTTATGAATAATAAGAGACTTAACCAGGCTTGCCAAGTTTTCAATTTTCGATGATTGGATATTGTGATTAGAAAAGGTACCTGCACACTTGATAAGTCTGAACTTAACTCATTATAACCCAATGTATTTTACATAGCACCGTGGGAGAATCAGTTTATAGGAGTGTATTTTTTTCATGAAATTTAATACCATTGTGACTATACAAGGCGTACGAACTCCATGTATGCATAAAGGGGTCTAAAAATAAGAGGGCATTAGTGGTCCTTCTGAACCAAAGCGGGAAAGGAGTGAAACGGCAATTTGAAATAGAGATAATAATTTAAAATTATAAAATGTCATTTAGGTTGTTTAAATATAAATAATGGCAATAAAATCAATAATTATTAAAAAATAGTCAAAAATAAAGAAGTTAACAATAATAAATTTCAAATTACAGTACAAAAGGAAATTAGCGCCACGAGTGGTGAAAAAAGAAAACGTAATATGTACCATTTTCGTGGACAATGGGGTATTTGACAGTATCAAAGAAAAGCAATTAAAGCAAATTTTAAAGAAAATTTATAATAAAAGACAGCAATTTATTATACTAATTTATCTTAACTATCATTATTTGATTTAAAAAAATTTAATTAAAAAAGTAATTTTTTAGCTAAAATCCACGTAAGCAGAAACGGGCTGTGACGTTGCTTTCTCTTATATTTCAACACTATCACCACTAGTGTCGCTACTTAATTTCCGGTTAGCAAACATAACTATGGAAATTAATCAAAATTTAATTAATTTTGTTTAAAAATCAACGATTTCTTTTCCTAGTTACAGGAAAAAAATAAACTTTTTTTTTCTTAGTTACAGGACACCTGTTGCTATTTAGAGAATGTGACGTAACTGACAGCTAGTAAACGTTTTCACGCAGATTTTGAGAACAAATACTAAAATAATTTTTTCTAACAATTTTCGGCATTATTTTTAAAAAGTAAAAACGTATACATGCATAATACATAAATATGTGTGTTTTAAAATAATTTCCCAAATTAGTCAAATTCCCCATTCTGGCAATTCCCCCGTTTGAGTCCGTGGTCCTTGTGCAATGTCCATGTTTAATACCTTGACGGTCATTGACGTCATAAGATGTCAAGTGAAACCTTACTAACTCACATACCACGTCGTAGGACGTCAATAATAGGGTACTTGACTGCTATTAAAAAAAGATTCAAAATGGTTTGTTTTTACGTAAGAATTAGTTAATTTTTGATAAATTTTATAAAAATTATCAAAAAACCACAGTTTAATTTTAAATGAACAAATTGGCGCGAAAAACGACTTGGCGTAGTGACGTATGCAGTGACGTCACGATTTAACTCAAACAGATGTCACTTCAGTCATCTGTACACGGTTCTATATCTATGGTTCTATATTTGTACAAAGCATTACCAACATAATTAACATATATATGACTGGTTGTCATAGACAATTTATCTAGGGTAGTCATATTTATATACATATTGTCTATCTTGTCTATAGTATTCATATATAAAGCTTATAAATCGTGACGTCATTTTAATATTTCGGTGCGTTTTAGTCATTTAAATAAAGGCTAAAAATTTATAATTTTCAAAATAGAATTTTTAAATAACTAAAGAATATTTTTATTTGTCACTGCTAAAATTGAATATATTTAAGGATAATACATAAAATTATTCAACATTTAAAACAAATTTTGATTACAGTCAAGTAATCATATAAAGGGTATTAGCTTTTTTGTAAAGCGTCAGTTGGACTACAAAACTGTCATTTAACTTTTTGTCCTATCTTTAATAGTTTAGCTTAAAAATGTAAAAAAAAGTAAAAAGTTTAGCTTAAAAATGTAAAAAAAGTAAAATTTCAAGAAATTTAAATTTTAAGGTTCTGTAGAAAGTGAAATATTGGTGATAGAAATTTGACTCAATGAAATTTTTTGTCCAAAATTTAATGCTTAATAAGGTGCTTTGATTCATATTATGGAAAAATAATTTCTTCATAGTTTGCAGGAGTAAATAACATAAAAAATCGTTTTTCCTGTGTTATTTAAATGGGAAAATTTTAGATTCGATGATGCACCTCTAAATATTGGAATTTTGCGCTGCGCTTTGGTGAGGATGTTTGTCTAGACATAGCCTACGATATTTTGAGCGGAGAGCGAGGAAAAAACAAAAAAATTTTGGCACACCCTAATGTACATATAACTTACTGTAGAAATTTTGAAAAATTTTCACAAAAATATAAATAATTTTTCGTCCAAAATTACTGTTTTCGAGATTTCTTGCTTTTCTAAACGTAAAGATCAAATAAAATCTATCATGATTGGGTAAAATTACTTGTTTTCTTTTCTTAAACTACTATTTTCATTTAATTGAACACCACTGATATATCTTATGAAATTGAAGTATTTTTGTGTATTGTATATTTACTATGATTTTTATTATAAAAATTTGTAAATTTGTCGTGTCTGTACCAGGGTTAGGTCACGGGAAATTCAAAACAAAAAGGCAACGCATTAAAAAATTTGTCGTTTTTTTTTTTTGCTCGACAAATGTTGTCTGGTTGTCGAAAGTTGAAAAGTTGACAAGCCTGGTTTGTACGTTGAAGATAATTTCAAAGACATATATTTAGGTGTGTTACTGGAGTCGAATAAAAGCCGAAACTAAACTTCTAGAGTTCAAGTCTCTGTCTATTTGATACCTAATCACGTGAAAGTCACTATATGGATCCTGTTGGGGACGTAGTCCGGAGGATTCAGATTACAGTAATAAAAATATTGACAAACATAACGAAATTGTTAGAATTCCGAAGAAGTGTTGCTTCTTTGGTACCCTAATAATCAGTTATAATGAAACTGTCAGTTACGGGAACTGAGATGTGACCTAACGTATGATTAATACATTGCCTATAAAGAGCCACTTGACTTTACGGTATTATTAAGTAGCATAAAAAGTAGGGTTGTATTTTTTTAACTTCACAAATTCAAATTATTTTTCTTTATTATGATAGTTTACCTTGATGCCGAATGTAAATTATATATGATTTCATTGAAATAAATGGAGCTTTTTATAATAACTTTTATTCACGAGAGAAAGTAAAGCACTATCTTCTGTTGGTATATAAATATCTGTTTTTGATTTATTTTGACCATAAATACTAAAGTGTAATAGTCAAGTAAATCGAATCAAAGGCAGACGAAACTGCAGGTCAAAGCTTGTATTTTTCTATGAAGTAGACTGCGTAAATAGTACAGAAAAGTATAGTGCTACGGTACTGAATTTTTTTTTTTTTGTTCAACTTACGCCTTTTACTACTTACTAGTTATCGATTTTATGTGAACGAGGTATTAGATGTTTTTTTGTATATTGTGTATATGTAACTTAAATTAGGCTTATTAAGGGTTACATCAGTGTAAGTAAAATCTAAGCGTCTTGTAATTGTAAAAATGACTTTTTTTTTTTATAAAAAGCTACACAAGAATTTTATCATATTTTTTGTTGAAATGACTGTTTATAAAATGGTTTATTGTTTGATAGACACGTACTTGTATATTATCAGTAATTTAAGTATTAACTAAGTATAAAATAGTAATGAAGCTATTTAAGAGAAATTTGTATTTCGTCTTAAATTTTAAGCACGTGGATTAAATAATTTATGATTTTGTAAATAGTTTGCAATTTTGTTGATAATAACTGAAGAGCTATTTCTCAACCAGAATAGCTTGTATTGGAAATAATAGAAGCTATTCTGATCCAGCCGTATCTCTACTTATCGGATTTATGAGACAGTTTACTATAATACTGAAAAAAAAGATTAGCGGTTCTAAATAGAACCGCGTTTATAAGAATTATCGTAGTTAGAAACTTGGTAGATTCGTCAAAACGAAGCCTCACACGAGGTTACAGAGGAGTGGCAATAAAAAGAGTGCTTGTCCCCCGTACTATTCGGTGTTAGAAACACAATAAAAGAAATTTTGAAAATCCATTCACAGTAACAATTAGGTTTCGAGATTTTTCATTTTTTGGATCTAATCGTGACGTTTAGTGACTCTTTTAAGTACTTGCTAAAATTCAGACCGAAATGTTTCAGTAGTATTTGTTTTTTTTACACAAAGGACAAGAGAAAAGTACTTACAAAGAAAAATATCCCATTGTTTGGTGTATTTTTGATTCCATTAATAAAGTAAACAGTAAACTGCTTATAAATGTAATTTTTACACGGTATTATTTAGTAATACATTGAGTTTGTTGTACCTATGTGTTAATTTTTAATAATAAGGGTGTCTACACAATCAATGAAATAAGGAATAAGAAGTATGCCATCTAGTGACATTGAGTGGAACTTTAACGTAACTGCTCATAGATATAAATATGTAGGTACTTTTGTACGTCAAAATTCGTGATTTTTTTCACTTTAGTGACAAAAAAAGTCATCACGAACGTTATTTTTTCATGAATTTTGATGTACAAAAATACCTAAATACATATACCTATGGACAGTTACGTTAAAGTTCCATTCAACGTCACTAGATGGCATACTTCTTATTACTTAATCCTTATTTCATTGATTGTGTATGACCCATAAGAGAACTCCTTTAATTGCTTTATTTTTATTAGGTTCAGTCTATCCATTACTTATGTTTCATGTTATTTATATACATTTTTTTTCCTTTTTTTGGAGCAGTTCTACAAAGCAATTCTGTTCACTTGAACAAAATTAGTGTATAACCACTTTTTGGAACACTAACAATAAAACAAAAATTTTGGCTTGGAGTTGGAAAATTTTTTTTTATTTAAGTCAGGAAAAAGTCATTTTTAAATTCCCTTTTAAGGACACATTATTAAAGGTCTATACTTTCAGAAAATGAAACAAAAAAAAAAAATCGAATTTTAAAAAATTTTAGACCAGAATACTGCCTTAAATGTACATGTTCACACCAATCCGGTCTAGTTACTGGGTTACATTTTGTCTACTGTCACTATCCGATTTTTATTGTCCAAATGTCCACTTCAAACAACAAACAACTTCAAATAAAAAAAATTTTGATGCAAAAGTTATAAAATCATAAAGTAATTATATTTGTACACTCGACGTAATAGAGGAAAACGTAAACAAGTGACGAAAACATGTATTAAATTTTTTTTTGTCCAAGTACCAATATCCAATTGTCTTGATTATACTTACCTGAGTGTTTAGGTATGGGTCAAGTAGTAGTATAATAATGTAAAATTACAATTTTTTCTTACAAAAATTTATATACAAGATTTTATTTTTGGAGAATGTTTAGGGGTATCTCATGAGTGCAAATTCAAATTGGCAGGATGGTGGAGGTTGTGCTTCAGCCGCCATCTTGAATTTCAGTTTTTGCCAAATATCTCAAGAACGGTGCATTTAATGAGAAAAATGCTCAGAATCAATTTTATAGAAAATTAAATTTTGCGTTATTTTTGTTTGAAATATTTTTCGATGTAATTCGTATTTTTCGATGTATAACCTGCCAAAATTTCGTGGATCTAATTTTTCCCTAATTCTCATTAACGATACTTCGAATATTGAAATTAGCTATTATCACATTTTTAGAACGTAAAATCTTCTACAAGTTTCATTCGAAACTTTTTGACGTATTTCTAATAGCTTAGAAGTTATAGATCTTTAAACGTCAAAATTATATCATCCAATATTCAATAAGAGTTGCAACTAGGGTTTTCGATCTCGATTCGATTTTATCGAAAATCGATTTTTGCAGAGCCGATCTTCGATTTTTCGAATCGATTCTTTGGAGACCAAATCGATACAGAGATCGTGAAAAATTTACGGAATCGGAGATCGATCTTTTTGAATTTTAATTAAAATATTTTTAGTAAAAATATGGTATTTTTTCAAAATTATTGTAAAATATATTTTAACTATTTATGTTGTCAAATAATTTTACCACTTTTATGATTCATTTATAGAAAATTGAGTCAAATTTTGGATTCATGTGACACTTAGCGCAAACTAGAAACCATTTTATTCATGTTAAATTTAGCAATTCACCTTCAAAGGAAACTGAAATTTTTTTGAAACTGATTTGTAATGACCTAATAAGAGACTTCATTAAAACTTTACATATCTTTTATTTTCGGTAAGGTCAAAATTGAATTGATTTTCATCGGATCGATCTTTCATAAGCCGATTTTTTCCTGCATCGATTTTTGGTTTGACGATTCGAATCGATCAGTATTTTCCTTTTTAATTTTTTCTGAAGCTATAAATGCTATAAAAATACGTAAAAAACAACTTATGGCACGTAATATGCAAAGGTACACAGTTATAATTGTAATTTACCTTCAGTTTCATTTCAATAAAAATAAAAATATCATGGAACGGACTTCTTCGTGCTACAAAATCCAAACAAAATTGGATCTGTTCGCACGTCGCAATTATACGCACGGAAACGGACGAACGAGACGCTTTCAATGGACGAGGATGTATAGCTTCACAGCTGTTTGGATCGTTCGTCCGTTTTCATGCGTATTCGGCCGAATTATATATCGCACGTTTCCGCATCCAAAGGACGACCAGCCTTAGGCGTATCTCATGAGCTTAAATACAAATTGGCGGGATGGTGGAAGCTGTGCTTTTCAGCTGCCATCTTGAGTTCAAGTTTTTACACAATATTTCGAAAACGGTATATCTAACAAACAAATTGGTAAGAATTAATTTTATAGAAAAATAAATTTGATTTGATACATTTTTCGTTCAAAAATTTTTTTCGCTGAAGCCGGTATATCTACATCTATCTCATCCTATCTTATTGGAACCTTTTTGATGTATCTACTATAGCTCGAAAGTTATAAATCTCGAAAAATCAAATTATGCAAACCAAATTATTAGTGCTGTATATCTCATATGTGTGTTAACACTACAGACTGTTACTGACAATTGAATATGATTTTGACAAGATGAGGTCTGTAACTTCTGGACTGTTAGTCTTACGTTAATTAAACTGTTCAGATAAAAATTGTAGAGAATTTTACACTCTAACTCTTACTGACAATTGCATGTGACTTTGACGTTTAGATGTCTATAGTTTCTGAATTATTAGTTCTACATAAAAAAGCTTTAAATAAAATTTGTAGCTAGAATTTTATGCTCAACAACTTTCATAACTATTTTCAGAATATTTTTCACATCTGAGGAGATATGAGACAAAAACAACTACAATGAATTTTCACAAAGATTTAATGTTCGATGTCTTGAAAAATATTAATTTCACGGAAAAATACTTCAAACAAAAATTGTAAGAAATTGAATTTCTGATAAAAAAGGTTCTTACCATTTTCCTTGTAAGACTGATAGCTTGCGAGATATTAGTAATTATTTGAAAAAGACATTTTCCAATATGGCGGCTGAGGCACAACATCCACCATCCCGCCAATTGATATTTATACTCACACAAAACATCCCTGAACAACTTCCAAAAGAAAAATCTTGTATGTAAATTTTTGCATTTTGACAGGCTTTTTCTTGGTAAATTTACTGTATTAGTAATATTATAGGCCTTCTTAAGTTATGTATTGTGTTTACTACCTGCAACCACTTCTGTATCTTTCTTCGTTTGTGTCATATTTTTATATAAATAGTTTATTTGACCGAATTAGTGTAAATGTCCACTTTGGCTGTGCACTGTGCCACACACCACAATCCGGTCAAGTTGTGGTTGGTATTACGGTCTGTCGTACCGGTCTGTTCGGTCCTTAAGCGAAATTTAGTGTAGAAACAGAAACAGATAATTTAAAATCAGAATTGAGAATTTTTTTTAGGGCTTCGTGTTTTGTGCGAATTTTATAAAATTGATAATGAAAATTTTTAATTTAGATCGAATAACAATGTTTTTTATGTATTTTTGTATGGCAGTTGTGTCTGTTATTATCATTAATTGACCAGAAAGATGATATCCTTGTAATTATTATAATTTTTTCTATCTAGTTTACATAATTTATTAAATGAAAAAAATAATTTCAAATTGGAAATACATATCGCGAGCTTAGTGTTACACTGTTCCATCATGTCGATTTTTAAAATCTCGAGAAAAATGAGTTTGAAGTTTTGACATATTTTAAAATGTAACTTATATAATATGAATTAATTTTAAATTCCAAAGAAGCAGGTATAGACAAATTAGAGTATATCAAAATACTATGTGAAACAATAACAAATTGAAGCTAAAAATAACTTGAAACATCCAAATTCTATGTGAAACATAGAACTTTTAATAAAATTATTTATACTTTTAGGAGATGGAACTTGGATGTTTTGTTGATTTCTACCGTTCTTTAAGGAATTTTGATTAAATTTATATAGATAGACAATGAAATGGAGAACTCAAATATGTGAAAAAATGCAAATCTCAAAAAAATCGACATAGAACACTGTAACAGTAGGCTCGCAATATGGATGTAATTTTTAGTAAATTTTGAAAATAATCTTTTTTATTTTTTTTTAACTATAAAACTTTTTTTTTTATTCAATAGACAGAAGACTGAACAGCTTCTTGAAAATTTAATTTAATTTGTTAAATACGTAATCACTAATCATTAAATAAATATGTATAATTACATTTTGTTTGTATGTACATATTTTGTACATACATACTTAAAATAATTAAAGATGTTAAGACTCATTTATATGATAATAGTTTTTTAAACAATATTATTCTAAGTCAAAACCACGTAAACCCGACAGTGTTTTCGTTTAATTTATATTTTAAAACCTAAAGGAAAACGTAATGCTTAATTTATTTCAGTTAGTGTCCGAGCATTGATCGTTAATTCAGTAATTTCGGTAATTTCAGTTACAGTCCGAGCATTAATCGATTAATTTTTATGAACATTTAGTTAGTTTTTGAAAAGTGACAGCATAACAAACAAAAGTCTATATGATTTTGATTAAATCTAATTACTGATCTAATTACTTCAGTGTTCAGTAATTAGGTCTGCGGATCCATGACATACCATCCACATAAAATTGATTTTTCGTAGAAAAATATATGTACATTTAGGAAACCATTGCCAGTTTAATCCACAAACTAATGAACATTAAATCTCTATTAAGGATATTATTAACTATTGTATAAAGAATTTAAAAAAAATATTATTTATATTTTATTATTTTTTTTTTAATATATTTTTCATGGGTCAAAAGTACCCAAATTTGAGATTTTTCGAACTTTTAAAAATTCATATCTCGAAAACTATTAACTTTATCGTAAAAAGTCATAGGACCTTTTTTATTTGTTTCAATAAAGAATATAAAAAAAATTTGTCCGGTTAAAAAATGACAATTCCTTGCAATTGCTTAAACAACTTCCGGTTTAAGCAATATGGCCCCGGGTTGCCCACTGGCAACATGCATTTATATCTCCAATAGTACCTCCCGTACTATTAGTGACATGCACTCACATGCTACTGCATCGTTAGTATATGTATTTGTATAGGTATACCCAGTTGAACATCATAGAAGTTTAAATAATGCAAAATTAATATCAAGAATGTTGTAGATAAATTGAATAAAATATTTATTTAATTAATCAATCAGCAATTATCAACTAACAACAAGCATTTGTATCACCTTATTATAACCATTATCTATAAATTTCATTACAGCCAAAGAATTGTATGTAACACTCTGGACTATTACAAATTTCATTACACTCTCACGCTGAGTCACCCTCGCTGTGGAAGTTATTATTTCAGTAATTTATTGGTTTTATGAGTAGAATAATTTTATACCATCTCCAAAAACCTTAAAGGGTACGTGAGAGAAAAAAGTTTGGGAGCCGCTGTTCTAACCAATTTTACGTTATCACTCAATAAAAAAATTTGATGTCAGTTTGATATCAACTAGTATTACGTAATACGGCCTTTAAAGCGAATGAACGTACAAACAGTAGTTTGTAAATGATAATGTTTATATGTGAAAACAAGCGTATTATTTCTTGTTACGGGGCAACGGGGCATATGTCACCATTTTAAACACTCTTAATAGATAATTATTTCTGAAAATGAAATTGTTTTGTCTTATCATCCATATACATATATGTATGTAGTATGTACATATTTTTATGTGTATACTGTGTATACAGACTACGGATGAATAGAATACAATCTAGTGAAAAAATTTTTTTTAGGCTAAGCGTGTACTACGTTTTCTTTCCACTCGGCGTTTTCCACAAAAGCTGAACACGCGCCATCAGCGCGCACTTCGTTTTTTTGTTAACACTTATAAAATTTGACTAAAATTTTTTGTTAACACTTATTCCACCATTTATGATCAAGCGGTGGTTTTGGGTGGTAGGTGTGAGTTATCACGTATTTTCTTTCTTAATTTGCAATTATTTAAACAAAATTCTTAAAAATATGATTCCTCAGACAATTCCACGCAAAAAAAGGTATACTTGCTACATTTCGATAAATAATACCGTTTTCGAGTAATTTAAAGTAGAAGTATTTATTTTCAAATTATTCCCTAATCATAAGTGATGGAATAATTGGTACCATAAATTTAATTATACTGATGTTCATACGCACCCCTAAACTATGAATCCATTATTCAAAAGCACCTAAAAAAAAAACAATAAAAAAAAAACAAGTTAGCTTCGTTCCGCCCCACTACATTTTACCCCTCTACTTTATCTCCCTGATTATAGAGTTTTGGAAAAAAGTGTAGATAAAAAGGTATAATTTGTTTATTTTGTTTAGAATATGAACACCATATTTCTTTCTCTGTTTTGCACATTTTTTTCTATTCTGCAGAACAGAGAAGGGAATATGGTGTTCATATTCCAAACAAAATAAACAAACATTACCATTATTTTTGAACGTACTATCAGCTTCAGCAATTACGGTACATAATTCTAGACCACCTTGTATTAGGCATTGACTTACTAGTTTTGATGTCGTTTCAGGCCCAATTTTACTCCATTCTAATTTTAAAGTCTTAATTAAACTTTGTTGATTCGAAATGTGGTGGCTTCGAATTTTTTCCCCCAAATGATACCAAAGGTTCTCAACTGGATTGAGATTAGGCGATTGCGGTGGTGTCTGTAATCTTTTGGGGGTATTATACAGGATTCATTGTCTTACAAAGTATGCGGAATGCTTTGGATCGTTATCCTGTTAAAATACAAAACAATCTTCCAAATTTAATTTTTTAGCACTTTCATATAAATTTTCTTTCAGTATGTTCAAGTAAACATACTTATCCATTATTTTGTCTATTATATGCAATTTTTCAACTCTACTTTGAACTACCCGCCTCCAGACCATTTATGATCCACCACCATATTTAACAGTTGGATTAGTTTGCAGAAAATAATTAAAAATTCCTTCTACATAGAGTAGAAGTTTAATTTTTTATTATTTTTTCTGTTCACTTGTTTTTAGTTTTCATTTCTAATAATTTATTGTAAGAAAAGTCCAAATACTTTTGACTAACCATTGTATAACTAGAGAGTTGGTGGGAATTACGGTATATGATTTCATCAACGTCGATAGTAATATATCAGGGCTGGCCACTAACTTTACCTTTGGGAGCCGCAAACCCATGAAGCCGATTCGGAGCGAGCCAAGCCATTCTGAGATTGATGGTTCACACAATGAACACACTTTTTACATTTTTATGAAACTAAGAATATTTATGACATGAGAATGAAAAATTTATGTAATATGTAAACATACTTTGTTTTAGTTAGTACATGCACCTAGGTACCTAAAACTTAATTTTGAGATGTACTTTTTCTTGTGTTCATTTTGGCCGCGAGCTGTTTGAAATCTGGATTATAACTGGTGAACGCAGTTCGCACGAGTTCAGTTAAGTGTTAATGAATTAGTTCAAATCGATGCTTGGATTTAATAAACTTCATTGTTGAATATAAAGACTCATAGGCATAAGTAGTTCCAAAAATTGAAATAAGTCTCTTAGCACATTCTTTTGCTAGTGGATATTTCTCTGCTGGAACGTTTTGCCAAAATCAACAGTGGAACAGCCAATTTTTTTCAGTCCTTTTAACGCTTCGTCTTCTTGCAGTTCAAGTATTTCTAACTCTATTGCCACTATATACATTGTTATTGGATATGAAAGGGGACAGCCGTCACCTACAACAGCAACAGCAAAAGGGTTGTTTAGGAAGGAAAAAGACGGTTTCAGTTTTCTTAAATCAGTGAATCTGTCATTGATTTCTTCAGCAAGACCGACCAATTTACACAAATAACCTTTTGTTTTAATCTGGACGTCATCGTCAATAAGGCTTTCAGAAGTTTTCTTTAAACATTTGAAATGACTGAACGTTTTGGTTTCAAGATCTCTCTAAAAAGCCTCAATTTGTTACGAAAGCTAAATATACTCTGGCCTAAATCATAAATAAACTTTTCCCAAGCTTGCAGTGACATTTTCAGCTGCTGCAAATACTGAACATCATCTCTAAAAAAACTTAAATCTAACAACCACTATAGATCACCAACTTCAGGGAAACATTTTCCCTTTTCTTGCATAAATTGTTTAATGGGTTCAAGCAACTGAAAAAATCTGCCAAGAATACTAACAAGGAGATGCACCCAGAGTGAAATTCGGGATTTTGATGAAACTTCGCTGGTGTGTAGTATAGGTAAAAATAAGGGACCCGTATTTTTTTTTATCGGCCATCGTCCACGTTTAAGGGGTGCAACCAGCCCCTAAAGTTGGGGGTTCAAATCGTATTTCTTAAGATATCTCGAAAACTATAAGAGATAGAAGAAAACTTTAAATTGACGAAATGTTACTCTTTGAAAGATCTATTTACCTGTATAGGTTAAATCAGGGCTGGGTTCATAAGGGGGGCTGGAGGGGTCAAAATGGGGGTAAATTTTCTTGCACAGCCTGAATGGTTCAATGTATCAAATTTTGACCTTTATAAATAGAAAGAGCACCAAAAATTAGGGGATACGTGTTTTTGCGTTTTTTCAAAATATGTGTGGTATCCAAGCCACATAAGGAAGAATAACATAGGGTAGATTCTATAGTATTATTATCGATTGCAAATACGTCCTATATTTTTTTTATATTTATGTTTATTTTCATCATGAAAATGTATTTTCTTACTTTCTGATAATGAATCATATATTTTTCAGTACTAACTTAAGAATAAGAAAAGTAGTATGAATGTTGAGAAAGAAATAAACCGCGTTTATTTGGTTAAAAACGAATTTGTAAAAAGATAAAGACAGTTGTTGAATGGAAGATTATTGCTTCTTATTGAACATTCATTAAAACTTGCAGACCAGAGAGCTTTCGCAGAAGTAGGTATAAAAAATATCAAATATGAGTAACTAAATATACACATGGCTAAATTACCAATTAAATAAGTACTGAAAAATACATGAATCATTATCGGAAAGCAAAAATTTACATTTTCATGATGAAAATAAACATAAAAATAAAAAAATATAGGACGTATTTGCAATCAATAATTTTACTATATAATCTACCCTATGTTATTCTTCCTTATGTGGCTTGGATACCACACATATTTCGAAAAAACGCAAAAATACGTATCCCCTAATTTTTGGTGCTCTTTCTATTTATAGTGGTAAAAATTTGATACATTGAACCATTCAGGCTGTGCAAGAAAATTTACCCACATTTTCACCCCTCCAACCCCCCTTATGAACCCAGCCCTGATTTAACCTATACAGGTGAATAGGTCTTTCAAAGAGTAACATTTCGTCAATTTAAAGATTTCCTCTATCTCTTATAGTTTTCGAGATATCTTAAGAAATACGATTTAAACCCCCAACTTTAGGGGCTGGTTTCACCCCTTAAACGTGGACGATGGCCAATAAAAAAAATACGGGTCCCTTATTTTTGCCTATACTACACACCAGCGCAGTTTCATCAAAATCCCGAATTTCACTCTGGGTGCATCTCCTTGTAAGATACATCATCAGGAAAGTCGTCATTGTCCAGCTCTTCTATAAAGGATTTGAATTGTCTGTGTGTTTTAGCACTTAAAAGAATGTAGTTTACAATTTTAAAAACTACTTGCATAACTTGTGGGTATTGGAAATATTTTGCTGGTAGGTGTTCTCTGTAAATGATACAATGTACACGTACAAAAGGAGGGTATGATTTGTCAGCATTTAAAAGCCCAATAAATCCTTGTTTGTTCCTTGTCATTGACGATGCACCGTCGGTAGCAATGCTGCCGATATTCTCGATAGGCACTAAATTTTTTTTTTTAAAACATCAACCAGGGATTTTTTAATAACCACAAGTAGTATCCTTCAATGCAACTAGGTCTAAGAGGTTTTCCATGATTTCAAAGTTTTTTGATATATATCTCACAAATATTTCTAACTGTGGTTTATCTTTAATATCGGTAGACTCGTTCAAGGCTAGGCTCGTTAAAAAAGATCGTTATTTGATTTTTTGCGAGAAATTTTAGATTTTTTTCTTATTTCAAATAGACCTATCAAAACAAATTTTCGAGAAGCATTAAAGAGCCGCACAAGATGGACTCGCGAGCCGCAAGCGGCTCGCGAGCCACGTTATGGCCACCCCTGTAATATATTATGTAGTTTCCTATTGTACAAATAAAAAAAATTACCGGACTGTTGCTGATTAATTTTGAAAATGTAAAAATACCTCGGTCGCAACATCTGCATAACATAGCGAATTTCGAAATATTGGGCACTGGCGGATCTCATCTAAGACCTGTATCCATTTAAAATAATTCAGCTTTCTAAGAGTGAAAAGATTTTCAAAATCAGTTGAGTAGTTAATTTTTGGCGCTTTTTCGCATAAGGTGCTTGGCACATATACCCATCTAAACTAGTTTAGCTTTCTAAGAGTAAAAGAATTTTCAAAATCGGCTAGGTAATTTATTTTTGGTATATTTGGGACCCAAGACCCCGAACGGACTTTGTACAGCGTAGTGCTATCCACCTAAAATAAGTTAATTCTCTAGCAATGAGAAAATATTGAGAATCGGTTCGGTAGCTTATTTCTATCCTATATAATATAGGATATTTTATCTTTCTAACAGTAAAACTATTTTTAAAACTCGTTGTGTAGTTTTCTATGCCGCATTTGCATCCGCAGGACAGTTGTGGATCTCAGATAACATACTGTACTTATCTAAAATAGTTTACCTCTGCAATAGTGAAAAAATTTTCAAAATCGGTCAGTTATTTTATTTTTGACACTTCTGGGTCCCATGGACTTTGACGGACCTACATAACGTAATGTATAACTATCTAAAATAGTTTAGCTCGTTTAGTTTATTTTTCACACTTTTGGGTCCCATGGACCCTGGCGGACCTTACATTACGTAATCTATATCTGTCTAAAATATCTAAAATAGCTTAGATCTTTGACAGTGAAAAAATTTTCAAAATCGATCTAGTTCTTTAAAATTTTTTTCCTGGCATATAAACATTATTATTACATATGTTATCTTTCTATAATATTTAATAATATTATATCATAACATTACTTTCATTACTTGTTCATTTAAAATTCAGTAAAAAAATTTAAAAAATCTTCATTACACATGCTTAAAATATCTGGTTAATTTTAATTTAAAAAAATGAGACAGAGATATGGTATTTATAATACATAGATTTTGAATAACTACCGTTTGTTTTATGTAAAAAAAAAATAAAGTTTTTGTATATGTTATAAGCAACTGAGACAGAAATATAAATTACTTGTTACAATGACAAAGAGAACAAAATAAGGCAAAAGTGACAATTACGATTTTCTCGAAAACTACTTAACATAGAAAGAAAATTATAAGAACATTTTCTTCATAATTTTTTTTCCTTTTCAGCGATGTAAAAATCGAACTGTCTTATGATAGGATCGAATGATAAAAAATGGCCAGAAAACCTACTTCTGGGCATCCGACGTGTCTGGCTAACGAACTTAGCCGAGCCAATTCAGAATCCAGTCCGCACACAAAATTTCATAAGCATTAGACGTTTCGTTCGAGAGTTATCGTGGGAACACATAAATAAATAAATAAATAAATATATATATATATATATATATATATATATATATATATATATATATATATAAATTTTAGTGAATATCATTTTCGTATTCTAGGGACCTCAAAACATATTTCTGCCATAGTCCCGGACTCAGATTGCGTCATGAGACCTACTGTAATAGCTGAATTTCGAGTTTTCGAAATTCGCTAAAAAATAAAACTCCCTTAAATTGATATCATTGTGTTTGCCATTGATGTATAATATTATATTAAGGACGGGCATATCTATACAGTTTGGCTAACTTCAAAAATGCATCACTGCTTCCATGAGGCAGAGTCAAACGTTCAAAAACGCATCAGACGCCTCTCAACGAAAAATCAAAAATTCCTTTTTGCATTTGATGCGTCAAAACAATGCATCAAAAAATTTGGTGATGCGTGTCATAGTCTGTCATACGCATAATGTAATATCACTGCTACTTACATTTAAAATATAGGTGGCTGTCGTAGCTATGGTAATGTGAATAAAAGATGATTCCAATGGTCCTATGACCACAACGGTTATAGGAATAATTCCGAAAAACTAAATATTAAAAAAGATGAATTTATTTACCTTTCATTAAAATTGTTTAAACTATCTGAATACATCTTGCATTCAAAATATGAAATATTTTTTATTCAAATAATTTCAATAATTTCAATTTTTTCAAGTAAATTCAAGTTGAAATTCAATGATAATATATACAAGGACTGTATTGCTATATTATCTATAGTCTAATCATGCTCTATTATCTATAATCAAATCAGAGGTTAAATTATGGAATGTAGAATATAAGGAGGACTATCTTGTACGGAAAACAATAGAAAAATAGTTCAAAAAGTGTCCCGTTTTAAGTACTAAGTAACAGTTCAAAAACTCGCCAGAATAGCGCTAGAGTAGCAAAAGAGTATAGTGATTTTTTTGTGTTCTTTTATAAAAATTTTTAAAATAATACAACTATTATATGTAACAGTTATAATAAAAAAGCAATAATTACATAACAACGCGGATGTTTTTCTTTCCTTGTTTACTTCTCTAAATTTACCCTTTTGCTACAGTAGCGCCGCCACTATTTACGCCTTTCTATGGACACTTTTTTATACAGAGATGGTGCTCCTGATATCTACCGTCCATAGGTTAAATGATGCCAATATCCCGTTCAAAAACATCTAATGTGCATCAAATTTCAAGAGAGCATCAGCATCGCATCATGTAGTATTAGAAAAAGTCTGGATACACCAACACAGTATTGTTAGAAATTGTAAACAGAACAGTTGTAAATTAAAATTAAAAACTGTTGAAAGTATCAATAAAAAATACGTTTGTAAATTTACAAAAATTAAATCATTATTTTTTCGGAAATAAATTATACCTCTTTTCAGATACAATTGATCATGAGTTTTCGTTAAAAAATTAAATAATTCTTATATTCGAAACAAATCAATCTTCTATTCTTTTCTAAAAATAAACTGCAAATTTAAAATTTACATAAATTCAATAATAAAAGAGATAAAGCCAAGAAAACGGAAATTATTTAAATTCGAAGGAAGCATGGTTAAATTTAACTGAAATGAACCATAAGAATTTCCGATTACCGATTTTCGAGTTACAACCTCGAACTTTTGTTTATTTTATGTAACGCGGAGGTAGATCTTGGCACAATTAAACATTTTTCTCTTGCTTAAATATATATTTACCAAATAAATAAAATTTATTTTTTATACAGTTATTTTGCACTCTTAAAAATATTAAGAGAAAAATGTCAAAATATATAATATTCCTCTAAATATTACTTAAATTTTGACGTCGCCGTCGGTTTCATTTTCCTAGCTGTTTTTTATTTTAGTTTGAAAAATGACAGCGTTCACACATATTTTCATCAGTATCTCAAGGACAAGTTAAGATCAAGGGTCAATGACCCTGTATTTGGTAATCTTGAGCTACCAATGGGGCCCATTTCACTACACCTATCTTGCTATTTATCGCCTTTAGATTTTAGTTTCTAATTAAAACCGTTTACATTAAATTACTTTTTTTCTTAAAATTTAACGCTTGTCTGTCGAGAAAGGTTCATTAAACATTCCTCGAAAACGCATTGTTTTCTAATATAAGGCAGAGAGAATAAAGTACATACTTGTTATTTTTTCTTATTTTCTTGCACAGTGACTTGTAATGTTGATGTCTTGTAATGTAATGTGACGTACTGTTGTACATTATTATGTATAATGATTTAAAAAAAGTATATATTAATAACACTTGATTATTCTGAGAACTCTGTATTATATTCATTATCGTTAATTTATATTTTATTCTATTTTTTGTGTTTTAGCGCTGGGGGCCGCCTATGGAACCGCGAAATCAGGCACCGGTATTGCCGCCATGTCGGTGATGCGGCCGGAATTGATTATGAAATCAATTATTCCAGTTGTCATGGCGGGTATTATTGCCATTTACGGTCTTGTTATAGCAGTACTTATTTGCGGTACGCTAGAAGAACCAAGTAAATATACATTATATAGGTGAGTTGGCAGTTTTTCGTTTATTTAATGAATGAATCTAGTGACGTAGTGTGGAGAAAGGGGAATACCATGAAATCATGTTATACCGTTCTTACAATTGTTATATAAATGTTATTTTTTGTCTGGGGAATTTTATTAATTAAGAAAAAGCATTTGTACGTACGAGTTATTTTTTTGTGTCTTTACCTTTACAAAATGATAGATTGTTATCTGCATACCAGTAAAAACTTCATATTCATCTTTAAATATTGTAATTTAATATTTAGCTCGTTAAATTTTTAGTCGAATTTTTCAACTAAAAAAAAAATAGACTTATACAGCTTATACGATAAGAAGGGGACGAGGCGAGAGTAGGGGCGCTATCCGTTTTCGGACCCGTAGAACACGATTCTGAAGAAAAAAAGTTTGATATATATATATATATATATATATATATATATATATATATATATATATATATATATATATATATATTTCAGCTACCCTAGGGAGGGGAAGCTGAAATTTGGTAAATGAGGCTCATTCCGATGCACAACAATACTATCAAAGTGGGGTTAAATTTGGGGCAAATTTTGGATCCAACCCAACCTTTAAAGGGGTCGTGGGGGCTACAAAACAATAAAACTTTTCCAAACCGGTTGGAAATAATTTTTCGGTCAATTATCTACAACAAATCCAAAATTCAACTTCCTAGAGTGACTTGGAGGGAGTAGAGAGAGAAAAAAGGATTTTGGCTGGATCTAACACGCCCCCAGCTTCCAAAATTAACTTAGAGGATTGAAATTTGGTATGCTGATAGAGTTCGTACCTAGAGTCTGCTTTTTGGAGGTTTCAGTATTTTACCCCCGCCCCCACCATTTTTAAGCTACAATTTCATGCTTTTTCGACGTTTTCGAAGTTTGATAGTGACGAAAAATGGTGACATCTCAAACGGTTACAAGCAAAAATCTTATTTTTGGAATTAGGGATGTGTCTTCTTGATTTTCATTATCATTTTAATTTTTCTATAGCATCTTATTTTTAATAAAATTTTCATTTGAATAAACTATTATTATGAGAAATTATGATATCATCGTTTATTATGCAAACAAGGTCAGTTTCATTACGGGCAATATCACCAAACATATGGTTAAAGTTGTCATACTGAACTGTCAAAATCTGATCGGTGTGCATGAGGTGATAAACAATTACCTGTTCCTGGTATACCTAGTTTTCCATCAGAAATTATAATGTAGAATATTATGTTATCAATTTATCATATAAAAGTATAATGAAAAAATAAATACAGTTCAATTGTTCATAGAAAAACACAAAATTTGAGAATTTAACGTAGTAGAAAAAATGTCCGCCATAATTTCATCTTTATGAATACATACTGTCATTTTATGTACGAGTAAGTGCAGACCCGAATTAATCCACTTTGTGGCGCCGGACATTTTTTCTTACCGAGTCCCCTCTTCAGAGCCGGATTTGCCTTTGACAAGAGCCGCCGTCGTAATACTATTTTTTTGTCGAAATTGTCTTGGAAAGTAAAGCTGGCGAGCTATCAGAAAAAAAGCTGATATTTAAATTCAGTTTTGTGGAGCCCCCTTTGTGTGGAAAACTACAAATCTATTGATTCAAATATTTAAAAAAGTAAAATTGAGTAATAACTACGCCAGTTATCGATTTTAAAAATTCTAGATTAGCTGATGGCCTTAAAATCTTTAGGATGTCTGCTTTATAAAACTTTGACACTTTGAGGGTAGAGAAATTCTCCAAGTTTTTTGTCTCGCGTTGTTTCGTCAAATAATTTATATTTTGATATAGAAATTTAGTTTTCACGGTACATTCTTCAAGAATTTCTACTTTAGAATATCCTGACTAGGGATGTTATGGATATCCATAACCGTAACCGAAACTGCCGGATATCCGAAATAATTACATATCCGAAACTGAAACCGTATCCGAAAATAAAAGTTTCGGATTTGTTTCGGATAATAAGAGACAACTGCCGTTGAAAAACAGGTTAAATCGAAGCATATTTTTGCTGCATGTATTTCTCTTGATAGATTTCCGTTGATTTGTATTTGACGTTCACTTTTTGGGGTAAAATTTTTCCCTTTTTTTTTTTTTTAAATTTTCACTATAAGCAATTATCCGTAACCGTAACCGTATCCGAAACATTATTCGATATTATCACATATCCGTAACCGAAACCGAAACGGGAAAAAATGTATTTAAATATCCGTATCCGAAATTTCATATCCATAACATTCCTAATCTTAACTATATTTAAAGTATTTTAAGTACGTCAATGTAGATAAGAAATGAACTAAATTTTATATAAAATCATATTACCAGGTAGCGAGAACATAACAGAAATACAAGCTTTTGCTCCATGGAAGTGTGACCTAGTATTTTACTCAATTCAACCTTAACCTCTCTCGATAAAATGGTGAAATAAGTTAAGTGAAGTGAGGGAAAATTCTAATTATAATAAATCACACTATGATAAGGTCATAAATGCGAGCAATAAAATAAAGTAATTACTTCGTCTAGTCAATTTTTTGCAAATCTAGTATTATATATTGTATTTTATATAATACACTTACACTCATACACAAAAAATTAATTGAAAAGCCTACACAGTTGATTAGAAAATGTACACATCTACATGTACATATTATGTACGTAGTAAAAACGTCGAACGAAATCGAGTATTTTCAATTAAGTAGTTGTCAATTCACTTTACTTTCAATTAAAAAAGTCACCGATTTCAAGCGTGTTTATTGGAAAAATATTACTAATAATTCTAATTAAGTGTTGATAATAATATTATTATCATTATTATTATTATTACTGTAATTAAGCCAGTTACTTTTCTCCTCTTATTGCATCTTACAATTACTAATTTGCATATCGTTAAATAAGTACATTTGTGGTAGATAAAATTTTTGTGTTTAATTTTTTTTTTTTAAAAAAAAAGAAGACTGGGTGATTTTTGTGTTTGCTAAATAGTATTTTTAAAGGAGCAAAATGCTTTTAAAAAATCTCAGATTTTAGTATTCTCACCAACGTTAATAATAGTTATTTATGCACAAGTTGCAAAATGGTGTTTTTTTCACGAGTGAAATAACACTCATTTTGCACGTGTTACACACAATATTTTTTGCAATTCTGAATTAAAATAAAAAAATTAACGAAAAATGGAATAATATCTCAATTTTTTAAGTTTGACAGCTATATTGAAAATAGTATATTATTCAACGAGCTGGTAATGATAGCTATTACTCACGAAGATGAAATTGCGTCACTTTACGAGGCGAGTGTCGTAATGCATTGCATCTATGGATACAATCAAAATAAAATTCAAAATGTTTTGTTTACTTACACGTTACTACGCAAGATATATGAAATTAAAACTTGATACATAGGTATATTATGCACAAAACAATCGCAAACCCATTGAATAATGATTAAATACGGTGATTTTATTGGACGAAAGGTATTGAGTAATGATCATTCCTCACACCTTTGAATAATGCCTAACTTTCTCAACAATTAATGGATATGTAATGAGTGTGTTCTTCAACAGGGGTAGAAAAATTATTTTTTATAACAGCCGCTTCTAAAGTTCAATATTCGAGCGTTGTGTAGTGGGCGTAAAGAACAGTATTCATATCATTGTAAAACAAACGATAGTAACTGTGCGCAAAAGTACCATGCGTGAAAGTAGCTAACTGTACGAAAAAATTATAATATTCATTTGTCAATGATAATCATATTCAAATTAAACATGGAAACGATCAACAAATTAATAAAAAAATAAAAACGATCTACAAATTAATAAAAATTTGTTTTTAATATAACCTTATTATAAAATAAAATTAACCCTACTATTTTCTACAATTGCTTAAAAATAATTAATTTTTTTCTCTCTACTAAATTTTAGAAGCCGTCGTTATAAAAAATTATGTTCGATACGTATGCGTAAAGTGAGGTATCCAGTAGGCTGAAATTGGGGCACTCGCTAAAGGGACTGGTGCATACAGCGCACGAGATCTCGTTGTGTATGCGTCAGTCCCTTAGACTCGTGCCCCAATTTAAGCCTAATAGAATACCTCTCTTTACGCATACGTATCGAAAATGACTATTAACATATCATACTAACTTCGTGTTAGTTCGCGACATATTAAAATCCTTGAGTGATCGAAAATTTGAGAGAGGTGGTAAATAATTATAGAGTTTTACATTCATATATTGAATAAACGCAAGAGGGCTGTATTGCTTGTGTATTGTATATATTTTATGTATCTGTGAACTCTATGGTTTGGTAAGAAAACGATTAAGATGCCATCCAGTAGCAAGTAGTGACTTTGTATATTTAATATATAGTATAGCATCACGTCAAGTTACTAATTGTTGTGCTAGATGGCATTAAATGTATTAAATTAACAAATTATGGTATATTAATCTACCATCTGTTTTGCTACTTTAATTTGTATGTATTTGTGTGTTAGGTGTGTGTATGTATTACGTATATGTATTACGTAATTGTGTACGTATGTGTCCGGACTGTGATATTTTAAGAAGTTTTAGTTATGACCACTGAGTGAGGGACTTACTTAGTGCGTGTCAAACACGCACTTGACGAATTTTTTCTTGGATACCTATGTATATGCATTAGAAATACATGTGGTAGGAGGAAACTGGAAGGGACGGTAACAAAAAAATAAAACAGTATTTTGGTTTTATGTTATGTACTAACCTACAACATTAAATGCAATCACTAAAGTGCGACTAGTGCTGTGTGGTGTACTGTCACAAAGCGAATAGAAGTTATAGACGTTGTACAGTGTTGTACATGGTTGTGTTACAATTAATCAGATTTAATTTGACGCTATACAGCGACTGCGTTCATCGACGTGTTAACATGTCAAAAAAATTAAAGAAATCGTCAAGATATTATTACTATTAGCTGTACCAAAAAGTGTATGCGTTTTTTATTCGCTGTTAGTGCAATATGCGACAAAGTAATAACTTTTTTGCTGAATTAAATAAAAAAAGTTTTTTTAATGTTGTTTCTACTTAAAATATATATGACCCTGAGTATTTAATTATTATTTTAGATTCAAAATTAGATGTACAATATTAAGTTACTATGGTTACTCTAATATAAAAGTAATAAATACCTCTGTCGCAGCATCTGCATAACATAGCGAATTTCGAAATATTGGGCACTGGCGGATCTCATCTAAGACCTGTATCCATTTAAAATAATTCAGCTTTCTAAGAGTGAAAAGATTTTCAAAATCAGTTGAGTAGTTAATTTTTGGCGCTTTTTCGCATAAGGTGCTTGGTGCATATACCCATCTAAACTAGTTTAGCTTTTTAAGAGTAAAAGAATTTTCAAAATCGGCTAGGTAATTTATTTTTGGTATATTTGGGACCCAAGACCCCGAACGGACTTTGTACAGCATAGTGCTATCCACCTAAAATAAGTTAATTCTCTAGCAATGAGAAAATATTGAGAATCGGTTCGGTAGCTTATTTCTATCCTATATAATATAGGATATTTTAACTTTCTAACAGTAAAACTATTTTTAAAACCCGTTGTGTAGTTTTCTATGCCGCATTTGCATCCGCAGGACAGTTGTGGATCTCAGATAACATACTGTACTTATCTAAAATAGTTTACCTCTGCAATAGTGAAAAAATTTTCAAAATCGGTCAATTATTTTATTTTTGACACTTCTGGGTCCCATGGACTTTGACGGACCTTACATAACGTAATCTATAACTATCTAAAATACCGGTCGGTTAGTTTATTGTTGACATTTTTGGGTCCCATAGACCTTGGCGGACCTTACATTACGTATTCTATATCTATCTAAAATAGCTTAGCTCTTTGACAGTGAAAAAATTCTCAAAATCGGTCGCTTATTTTATTTTTGACACTTCTAGATCCAATGGACCTTAGCGAACCTTGCATAAGGTAATCTATATCTTTCTAAAATAGTTTAGCTCTCTAACAATGAAAAAATTTTCAAAATCGGTCGGTTAGTTTATTTTTAACACTTGGATCCCATGGACCCTGGCGGACCTTACATTACGTAATCTATATCTGTCTAAAATATCTAAAATAGCTTAGATCTTTGACAGTGAAAAAATTTTCAAAATCGATCTAGTTCTTTAAAATTTTTTTCCTGGCATATAAACATTATTATTATGTTATCTTTCTATAATATTTAATAATATTTTATCATGACATTACCTTCATTATCTTGTTCATTTAAAATTCAATAAAAAAATTAATATCTGGTTAATTTTAATTTAAAAAAATGAGACAGATATATGGTATTTATAATACATAGATTTTGAATAACTACCGTTTGTTTTACGTAAAAATATGAAATTTTTGTATATGTTATAAGCAACTGAGACAGAAATATAAATTACTTATTACAATGACAAAGAGAGCAAAATAAGGCAAAAGTGAAAATTACGATTTTCTCGAAAACTACTTAACATAGAAAGAAAATTATTCAACATTTTCTTCATAATTTTTTTTGGATATGATAGGATCGAATGATAAAAAATGGCCAGAAAACCTACTTCTGGGCATCCGACGTGTCTGGCTAACGAACTTACCCGAGCCAATTCAGAATCCAGTCCGCACACAAAATTTCATAAGCATTAGACGTTTCGTTCGAGAGTTATCGTGGGAACACATATATATATATATATATATATATATATATATATATATATATATATATATATATATAAATTTTAGTAAATATCATTTTCGTATTCTAGGGACCTCAAAACATATTTCTGCCATAGTCCCGGACTCAGATTGCGTCATGAGACCTACTGTAATAGCTGAATTTCGAGTTTTCGAAATTCGTTAAAAGGAAAAAGATAGAAAACCAACTGCGTCTAATTTTGCTTCATTTTTTGCATTTGTTTGATGACAGATCAGTTTTAGTTGATTTGACATACCGCTTTCTGTTTGAACAAAAAACCAGTAACATTATAATTTGGGAAATTCGATAGATAGTATAGTGTTGTAGACCGTGAAAGTACAAGTGCAAATTTTTTCATTTGTCTTTATTTTAAGGGGGTATATATAGTTAGGGTTTTTTAAAAAATCGATTTTTTTTTATTTTCGTAATGTACATATATTAAAGTACATACACAGACAATTTTTTGTCAATTCGACGAATATTCTCGAAATTACACGCACATTTGCAATGACGTGGCGTAACCTTTCAATGTAGAAGGCCGGAGCATTAGTTGTCTTTTCTCAAAACTGTGTTTTTAAAGTCGATGAGCAAGATTTTTCGGAAGCGACTGAAGCGATCAGTTTCAAATTTAACACAACCTTTTTAAGTATATTTTTTTAGTAACTAATCGAAGGGTTTTTCTCGCCGATAAATATTTTCCATTTTATAAACAATTTAAGGCCGAAATTTTTGTCACTAATCGATTTTTTTTTTTTTTTTTTGAATAGTCGCCATTTTGTCAAAAATTATTATTTTGCAACAATATTTTTTTTGGGATATATAAATTTCACGAAGAATTTTTTCAACCTTCTCCCAAATTGCGTGGACTTTGGGAGAAGGTTGAAAAAATTCTTCGTGAAAATTATTATTTTGCTTATTCCTTCGATCAGTTACAAGATAATACATTATCTTAACGAAACATTTTTAGTTTTTTTCATTTTAGATGATTCAGTCCAGAGATATCGTGTACACTGCAATAGACATTTTTTTGCAAATGAAAAATGCTAAATACAAGTAAAAGTTATCATAATATGTGTACAAATTTATTACTTTAATAAGTTAAAAGGCCTTCTCAAGAAAAATTCTTGAAAAATCAACTTTTTTTGGCCTTCTGACGGTATATAACCCCTTAATGCTAGAAAAAACAAAAACTTTAGGGTACTTCGAATATATAGCTCATTAAAAGGTCAAAAAGAAACATAAAAGGAAACTTTTGTATTTACTAATTTTAATTTATAACTATTTTTGTATTTCTTCCACAGAATATTACAGAACGAACGCTAATATCTCTATACTACTGAAACCAGTGTAACGACAAAGGATAGAAAATATCCCACCAATATGTTATATAATTATGTGCACGTGGAGTTGTGTGTGTTAGTGAGATGGATGGTTGTGTGTATGGGTGTCTTACATACGCATATACATAACATGCAATCATGCACGCATCATGCACGTATACTCCGTATACCGTGTCAACACGACGGCAACAATATGACAACAATTGAAACACACCTATTGGTAGCTACTAAGTGAATGACGACGTAGTTCTGCAAAATGCACATAAATGCCCATGAGTGATTGCAGAAAAGAGACAGTTGTATTCCTTCCAGTGTTCTATGATTTCTTCCTTTATAGTTATTTTTATATTTTTAATTTTCGTCAAAAGTAAAAGTTATTATCGACAGAACAATTTTAAAACGATTACACAGAAAGAATGTCTGGTTTAACTGAATTATAAATTATGTATATTTTATTGCATTTATACAATATGCATATATTGCATTCGTATTGTAGTCTAATATGTATAATAAATAAACGTAATTATTGTAAGTAGAAAATAGTTAATTTTTTGCTGATTAAATGAAATAAAACAAGGCACAATGAAATGTGACGCGGTTTAATGTAAATTCCTGTTATCGACTACATACTAGGGATGATTCATAAAACTTATTTATGCAAAATATGTAATTTTAGAAGTGAATTTATATATACCAGTGTTTCCCAAATTTTTATCATCGCGGAACACTTCTTCAGTTCTGTAATTTATACGGAAACTATCCCATATTGCAATTAACTCCATCTATGAATTTAGCCTAGAACTTGACGTAAAGAGTTACAATACCAAATAGCAGCTCTATCGTTCAAGAAATATGACCGTTATCCTACCAACAATTTTTTTTACGTATTTATATATTGGCCTCACATGACCTTGAACACACTGTATATTTGGAAGTCATGATAGGTATATCGGTACATATCGTTAAAACATCACCAGGTTCTTAATTAATCTTGTGCGCACGGCATAAAAACATAACGGAATGATGGAATTCACCTTTCCGATGGTGGCTTCGATCGAGGTTTCTCCTCTTTGACCCTGTTCCACCCCTTTGTTTTTAACGAAACTTGCAGTACTTAAACAGGACCTAGTGTGCAATATTTGGGACTTTTTTCGTGATTGTCACTCTGAAGGAACCACTAAAAAAATGTTTTTCTGTTTTTCTTCTCGAATTTTCTAAGACTGTTTACTAACGGAAAAATTTGAAAGCAATGTATATTATAGTACTAACTTAGACCTACTCAATGGTTTTTAGTTTATCTCAATATCTGTAATAGTTTACGAGATATAAAGGTTTAAAAAATCATGGCCTTAATACATATTATCACAAATAACTTCTAAACTACCTAAGATATGAGGCTAAAACTTGCACGCAAGACTTCTTATCAACTGCCCTTATAGTAGCCAAAGTGCCGTTGAAAATCTCGTCTGGGGGCCAACCGGCCATTCTTATCCCATAATACCCTTTATGATTTTTTTCTTTTAAAGTAACTAAATGCTGAGACGAAATTTTAATTATTTCCCATTAGCTGTGTAAAAATTGTTGACTTACTTTTTGTGTTACAACGAAAGTAAAAGAACTGTTAATGCGGTAAATGCGGTGTTTTTATTTTTTGAGTTCTACGTCATTGTTGGGAAGAATTGCACATTCGAAAAAAATTCGAAAGATTTACTTTGTGAAAATTCATATTAGAAAATATAAAAAACAACTTTAGTTGTAATTTCTCTGACGATAAGGTAAAACTAGAAAATTAAATCACAATTTTATAATTTATTTATTGGTAAATAGTGACCGACAAAAAAAATATTTTCATATTTTGTAATAATTTGAGCAAAATAATGAATGAAAAAATTCATAATTCTTTTCGCATATCATGACGGCTTTACTACTGTGTCCACAGAAATTATTTATGCAGTAGTATTCATAAATAATGTTATAAAAATTATGTGTTAAGTAGTTTTGATGTTAATTTTCACTACACTGCGATATGATCCATAAATTAAAAAATGTACATTTAGATTCAACATGTGTGAACGAAAATATGTCCTGGCAATAAACTGAATTGGCACGAGACGCTACAAGTGCATTTCTTTTGTTTTGTAAAATTATATTTTTGTACAAATGTTCAACTTCACTTACATATTATTATTATCTACTTATATTAAATATTTGTATTATTTTTTCTTTTGCAGAGGTTTTATTCATTTGGGCGCGGGATTAGCAGTAGGATTTTCTGGATTGGCGGCCGGCTTTGCAATTGGAATTGTCGGCGATGCCGGTGTACGTGGTACAGCCCAACAGCCCCGTCTATTCGTAGGAATGATTCTTATTCTCATTTTCGCCGAAGTATTAGGTCTTTACGGACTTATTGTTGCCATTTATTTGTATACAAAATAAATAGCAAGAGTGATTATACCGGTAGTGAGAGAGCGAGAAAGAAAGATACGTTGTGTCTCTCATCAGTGTCGATATTCACATTATTTCATATGCTTGTTATATATTACAAAATCAAAAGAAAATCAAAAATAAAAAAAGGATTTATCCTGCAACAAACAGACTTCGTCCTCCATCATTTTCATTCCTGTTTTTTACAGATGCTTTAAAAAGATGAAATCTGTAATCACAATTTCCATATTTCTACGTATATTAGTGTTAAGTGGTGTCATCTGGTGTGACACTACTTAATGTTAATTTACTGCGCATGTGTTTTTTGTATAGCGTTGTATTCAATTTGATCTGATGTAATTATTTTAAAAATAAAAACGAATTTTACAGTTGTTTTAAAAAGCATGTTTACATATATTTTACACGCTTCTAAAAAAATTTATTAATTTTCTTTCTTTTTAACTTATTTATTGTTTTTGTTTTTTTTGTATATAATGCTATACTTCTTTGTTTCCCCCATTTCATTAGATTCATATCCCTCCAAAAAAGAGTAAATAAAATATAAATAATCATGTAAAGAATAAAAAAAATCATTTGTAAAAATTTTTGTGAAACACCTCGATGTAATTACAGCCTAACTGCGACACTACTTGCGTGTACAGTTGCTAACAAAATTATTTGAACAGTCACAAAATATGTACAAAAAATTAAAAATCAAAAACTTGTTGGAAATCGATTTTTTATTCCCCTAGATGGCCGGCTGTATACATCGAGAATGATGTATCTTAATTATTGTATAGTTATTTTAATTGTAGTGTTTGTTAATTAAATATAGTTTACTTTATTTTTCAATTTAAGAACGTTGCTTCACTCCATTGAGTGAATTAAAAGAAAAATAAAATTAAAAAAAAAAAGAAAATATACAAAAAAACAAACGTATTTAAATAAAATTACAAAGTAGCACAAGGAATAATTTTAATTTGTGAGTTTTATTTTTAAAACTTATCCCCTTTTTAAAATAGATGTAAAAATTTAAAATTCGAGTTACCCAAAGTGTTGCGTATTTCAAATATAATATTTAAATTTTTCTTTGTGACATACGTATTTGAAATATGCAATTATGGAAATTTTTTCATCAGCTACTGTTCAATGGTTTCTAATTTATTTTTTGTTTTAAATTTGTTGAATATTTGAAAAATCTTTGTCATAACTGGCCTTTTTATGAAATGTTATTTTAAAAAAGTACTATAATATATTATTGTATTTGAGAATACTAAATATATAATAAATTTAAAGATATTTATTATTAAAAGATACAATTCACTGTTGTAAATATACTAAAAGCAACAAACAATGTATGTAATTTGATGGTTTGGTGTAACTAGATAATAAAAATATATGTCTAAGCCAGCAGTGGTAGCTTTTTTAGCTTAGGTTTGGTCAGGTTACAATGAACTGTGAACAAATATGAAGTTGCTGTGATTCAAAGTTGGTGATTAACTAAAAAAAATAAAAATGATTCGCGGCTATTTTTTATCAAATCTCTATTTTTACACAGTGGACCCATAAACTTAATTTCCTGGGCCCATAATCTAATGAATATTGAATTACGGTTTTTGATAAAACATTGTATATTTTTAAAATTTAATCTATTATTTTCTCCAGCAAAAATTTGTAATTGAGTATTTATGTTATGACGTTTTCTAAGAGTAGGACATAGAGAACGGTCATGACCTGAATACGTTAATCTATGCCAACCTTCAAATGTCAATCTTTGTAATTGTGTATATATTTGACGCAAGCATTTACTCATTGCACTCAAAGGGTTTAACAATTTTGGATCTCAGGGGCTTCCCAAATATTTTATTTTAATTTGTTGATAATTTCATTGTAATCTTTCTGAAGTTAGCGGTAGACGTACAATTAAAATAATAGCATTAATCCAAATATTCTTTTTGATTTTCCAATTACTACAGTGTTTCTCTATGATGGAATTTTTTCAGAAGTATTGATTTCTCAGAAAACAACCAATTCGAATGGATTATTTTGTGATCAAATGTGATATCTAAAAACGAATTTTTTATAACATATTGCAGAAAAATAACAACTACTTTTGTATCACACTTTATGATGATACATTTTTCTTAGATATCAAAAACGAAAAACGTTTTTTTGTGGAACAAATTTTTTGAAACATTGTGTATAAAGCTTAACTAGAATTTTATATATGGATCAATTGGATTTTTCAAATCATTGCTACCCCAACATTTTATTTGATTATTTGGGGTATTTTGTTTTAAACAATTGCAATTCGTTTGAAGTTAGTAACAAAAATAAGAACATTGTAGTACTTCATGTTTAAATTGTATGAAAATAGGGAACAGTCAAATTTCCGTTGAAAATAAAAAATTTGTACATTCCATTATAATAAATTATGTTTTTTTTTTTCTGACTAATTTTTAAAACCATTTTTTTCTATCAATCTCAATTTTAATTTGATGTACATAAATATATTTAAATTATTGAATAAGTAAAACCACTCTTTAACAAAAAAACCTAAATATTAATAATCAGTATTTCATTGAAGTCTCACTATTAATCGTTTAGAGTCAGTATTATCTATCGAACACAGAAATAAAAATTTATTAGTACATTAAATCTTAAGTCTAAATCAATTTTTGCCAAATACTATGTACAGAAAATTGTATAAAAATATTTTAAAATTTCAATGCAATCGAATTTTATTCTTTTTATTTCATTATCAAACTTTTTTCAATAATACATTTTATAGGAATCGTGTAAAGAAAATTACGTTTTAAGTTTTTTGATAATTGACCATTAAGAACTGACCACTCAGAATGGACATCTTTTTTCACTGTATAGGTAAAGTAAAATTCAAAACTGATTGAGAGAGATTAGTATGTACAGCAGATTAGTTTTGGCCCACCAAACATGTTTCCTATCTTTGTTATACTATGTTGTATTGGTATTGTACTAATGCAATAAAAAAGGATACATAACAAGTAGAACTGGACAGAACAAGTAGAACGGTCAGAACCAATCTGTTTTACTATATATGTATTAGTAACTACTGTCGTTGCGGATTGCCGTTTCTTCATGGTATTGAATCCAGCAATAGGTGATCGTTGATTTAATATCTAACCATAGCCATCTAGTGACGAATTGAAAAGCTACTGCGAGTAGACTAAAGGCCAGTATTATAAAAGACAACTAACTAAATTTGTGAACTAAATTAATTTTATTCACAGAACAGGGAATTAAATTTTAGTTGACAGAAAATCTACCGACTAAATTTTATTCGGAGATTAATTTGACAGTTCTGAAAGATTTTTACAAATATTATTTATGTTTATATTTTTACATATTAAACAGGTTTTATACACGTTGTAATACAAATTAGAAATACAGAAGTAATTTTTATATTAAATATATGGAAATTAAAACATATTTGCAACATATTATTGGTTAATCAACAACTAACTTATTTTAATCATGAGATACGTTTATAATACTGAACCAAAATTTAGTTCACAACTATTTTTATTCGTAGAATAGTTATTCCTTGATTTAGTTGTTCTTTATAATACCGGGCCTAAAACTGACAGCTAAAAAAACGGTTACAATTTGGAATTGTGCGGTTTTAATTAATAACAAGAAATTATGGAAAAATAAGAATGATTTTTCAAGAAAAAAAAAACATGCTTGTTTACATTTTATAAACTAAATATCACAAATTTTATGGATTGTCAAAACCTTGCCTACTAGCAGTAGTTATCTTTTTGATCACTAGTTCGCATGATTCCCAATGCGCTTCACCTATATAAACCTTGACTGAACTTTTCTAGCAAACGGTATCAGCCATATACGCGGTGTATATAGATATATTTTTTCAGTCTGAAACCTAGAATATTTCCCTGAAAATTAATTAAAAAAATTTTCACACTATATAAAATAATTTGATACGTCAATTCTGTTTTCTAAAATATCTTTGTAGAAATGTAATAAATTTTAAAATTTTTAAAATTGAAGGATTTACACGCGAATACTCAAAATACACGATTCCTATTCTTGAAGGATAATAGTATTTCAACGTGAGTCAATTAGGGCACAATATACTTCTAAATATAATTGAATATAATTTACTTTTAAAGGATAAATTATTGAAATCATAGACGTATTTTCTCACATTCCTAACAAGTAGTAGTTTTTATACATATTTCTGTTTAACAAATATCTCATTGCAGGACTTAAATACAATAACGAGGAGCTATATTCCTTATGAGTCTATGACAAACGAAAAACATCTAGAAAATAACTTTTATTTTAAACTTTAAGAAGCATTAGAACGATTTAGAGAAAATAAAAATTGTTTATGTGAGTAAACTATAAAAAATAGAGTTTTCACTCTTACGATAAATTTTGAATCAAAAACGAAAATTATCATATTTTATGTTAAAAAATAAACAGAATAAATATTTAAAAATACGTTTTGAAAATTTACCTAAAACATTATTTTCTATTGATAGATAAAAAAATTATCAGTTTGAGATTTTTTTTTTATGTAGAATATAAGTTAAGATTGGGTAAGATTGAAATACGGTAAGTACATATTAAAATTTATTTTGTGATGACACCTGTTTTTTTGAGTAGGAAGGGTTTATACTTGATACTTGAACTGTATGTATATAATATATTAAATGAACTTTTTAAATAGCTTATGAAATAGAGTTTCAATTGATTTTTACTTTTTCTAAATTTTCAGCTGTTAATTCTTTACACAATTTCTTTCCCCATACCATGCGATTGCCGTCTTTTACTCATCTTTTTGAATTTTTGTAATCTTTGGATATATATAAAAATTATAATGCTTATCTGTGTTACAATGACTGTTTTACATACTTATTGTTAATACATAAGTTAATTAGCGATATTCTAAAGGATGCTCATGCTCATACTCATGCTCATGCTCATGCTCATGCTCATACTCATACTCATACTCTACTTGTTCATACTTACTTTGCTTCATTTGCTTGCAATAATTTTCGTATACCTTTTCCAATAATTTTTGGGATGACTTTTCGAGAGGGTGTTATTAGTGACCATAAACTTTCAAGATGTTAAATTATTTTTTATTACTCATGCGGGAGAAGTACTAACTTAGCGCACACATTTCTGTACGCAAAATAGCTGTTTGTCCACTGTACTCTTCCCGCATACTTTTTTGCGTGTGGAAAGTAACTTTCCACACGCAAATTGACAATAAAACACGCAATATTTAATCAAAACACGCAAAGCCGCCTCTTAATTTTTCATTTAATAAATATTTCATAATTATTTCTATAGAAACCACCAACAAATTAATTTAAACGATAATTAATTCAGAAAAAAAGACGAACACTTAAAAATATTATTTTAAAAAGAATTAAAAATGTCAAAAATTGTGATAATAATAGAAAAAAGTATGTGAAATTCGTAATAAAAAATAGTATGTGCAACTCGTGCGGGATTGTCGATTGCCCCACTCAAGCGAATGAGCGCACGAACGTAGTGAGTGCGCTCAACTTCGCTTTCGTGGGCAATCGACAATTTCCCACACTTATTGCACAATATACTATGTATTATTGCTTACAACAAATACCACCCTATGTTCACTCCAATTGTATTTAAATTTGTTACCTGTTTCACAAGCAACGGTTTCTTTTTGCATTCATACAGATAAGTAGGTAACATGCTGCCAACAATACTGCTGATTATTGCCGTACTTGAAAAGTCATCTCATTTAAATATTGAAAAACTATACTTACGCACATAAATTATATACCTACATTTTTTCAAAGTCTGCGTTGAAATGTATTCACAATTATTGTCAATAGTTTTATGAAGGGTCATCTTTTGTTATATTTTTTACAACTTGGACTAGTGAAGGTACATATTTGTACAGATTAATTTCTTTTATTTAATAAAAACAGGTAAATTTTTAAGAAATTGTTCTAAATAGATATTTGTGATAATTGTTATTTTCCAGTGGCGGCTCGTGAGCTTTAAGATTGGGTATGCGCTTTCAGAAAAGATAAACCACACTTAGTGTGTAAAGAAGTACTAAAGAGAAAGCGGAATGATATTTTCGAATTTTTACTAAATATCGTAAAGTCTAATACTAACAAATACTCTTTTACTAAAAAATATCGTAAAGTGTTGTACGTAAATAATTCCTACTCTATCAGGAGTGGCCAACCCGCGGGCCGTGAGATTCATCACACTTATACAAAATATATTTATTTTATAAAGACCATGGTAGTGAAAACCAATGTATCAAAAAAAAAAATACGTAATATATTATGGGAACATATAATTTTATATGCAGCCCGTGGAGTTATGATGTGCTTCCAAAGTGGCCCGCAAGATCATTTCGGTTGGCCACCCCTGCTCTAAATTTACACTTTTCTGCGAAAATACATTGAACACAAAGATGGATAAAAAGGACTAACTGCATGTAGAAATTAAAAAAAAAATTAATAAACGAATAATTAAGAAATAAAAAAAAAAATTAATTTTACTCAGCACGTTAGATTTAGCTGTAATATTTCAGGAAAGCTTTGTTCAATATAAATAAACTTAAACTGCTTTCATCTTTCATCTTTCATCGTATTCTTAGAATGTTCCTAGAAAACGAATGTGAGTTTTCTAAATGACCATTATCAAACAAGTAAGGTAAGTGCAGTAAACTAAATGAAAGTTTAATTTTTCATCATATCAAAATAGTAAATTTACAAATAGTATGTAAATTCCTGAATTTGATAATTCTGAGAATTCGTCATGTCAACGAAATACAAGATCTTGCATAGCCAAAAAATATACAGCATCAGTTAAGCGTTTCATGAGACCCTTAGTGATTTTTTGTTATGCTTTGAAGAAATAAATATTTTCTTTACTGCATCAATTATTACAAAACCAAATACATTCAATGAAATACATGCTTGCATATGAGCGTGACTCCATTCATGTTTTTTGGCAACATTGGGAAAATTTTCGCACCTAGCAGTTGCCCATACAATTTTGTTCACAGAGAATAGACAAGAGAAAAGCTTTTTTGATATCAAACAACAATTTAACCTAGAATATTCAAAAAAAACTTTATTAAAACTGATGTACAAATGCTTTTTCTGAACTATCAACCCTTAAAATAAGGATAAATTAGCAATGATCTATCACTCGAAAAAATCATATTTTTTCACTTAATATTACACGAGAGATTTGTATTTGTTGTAATAAATTTATGTTTATATAATATAAAAAATATTTATTGTCAAAAATATTTCTGCTTCGCTGTCGTATTTTTGCTAGTTGACAATTCTTCGAGTTAAATTACTTTAGGTAACAAATTAGAATTGTAGAAAACACAAATTTATTTAAAAAAATATAAAATATCGGTTCTAACTTTTTTTTTTCACAGCAAAAGTAAAAAACCGATAATATTTTTATGGGATTAAATATGCATAAGTTAAATTATCTTCAATATACCTACTCAAAAAAATTCTTTTCCTCAATATTCCTTTAAAAAAATGTTTTTTAATACTTTATTGTAGTATGTCATTTTAAAAAAAGACAGTTAATAATAAAATAACAATCAAACCACAACGGAACAGCAACGATAAATTTACAAGAGGTATACAAGAAGCATGCTAAAAACCCTAAAACCTGATATGACTAGAACACAAATTAAGTTTTGATTAGTTCGGCTGTAATCGTATGTACGGTAGTCACCGAAAAAATCGCCTACTCTATGAAAGTACCAACAGTGTTTATAAACAACTAATACAGCTACATAATATATACACACATATACAGGTTCAATACACACGGATACGCTCTGCTCAGAGAGCCTACCATGGTAGGTATGGTAGGTCTGTCGTATCTGTGCAGTGTGCATGTGGAATAATATTGTTGTATGTATAGCTGGGTAAAGTGGCTATAGATATGCTATAGTAGTATAGTGTATATCGTGTATATAATGGGTAGTACGTTCTACGGACAATATTACAATATTTATGCATTTTATAATTATGTATATTCTAATATGCAATATATGTAATAATGTGCAATATTATCAAAGTAAATCTTATTGAAATTGTGTATTTAAATTATTTTGTAAACAATGTTACGTTCTTGTTATGAATTTATTTCAGTTTTTTAGAAATAGCTGGGGTAGGCGGCGCCTATCCCGCATACCTGGAATAACCGCCACTGTTATTTTCTTATTTTTAATATGAATTTATATAAATATAAAATCCTTATATAGAGTTTTATAGGTTGAGCGCACGAACGTAGTGAGTGCGCTCATTCGCTTGAGTGGGGCAATCGACAATCCCGCACGAGTTGCACATACTATTTTTTATTACGAATTTCACATACTTTTTTCTATTATTATCACCTATTTTTGACATTTTTATTACTTTTTAAAATAATATTTTTAAGTGTTTGTTTTTTTTTTTTCTGAATTAATTATCGTTTAAATTAATTTGTTGGTGGTTTCTATAGAAATAATTATGAAATATTTATTAAATGAAAAATTAAGAGGCGGCTTTGCGTGTTTTGATTAAATATTGCGTGTTTTATTGTCAATTTGCGTGTGGAAAGTTACTTTCCACACGCAAAAAAGTATGCGGGAAGAGTACAGTGGACAAACAGCTATTTTGCGTACAGAAATGTGTGCGCTAAGTTAGTACTTCTCCCGCATGAGTAATAAAAAATAATTTAACATCTTGAAAGTTTATGGTCACTAATAACACCCTCTCGAAAAGTCATCCCAAAAATTATTGGAAAAGGTATACGAAAATTATTGTAAGCAAATGAAGCAAAGTATGAACAAGTAGAGTATGAGTATGAGTATGAGCATGAGCATGAGCATCCTTTAGAATATCGCTAAATGGCCAGATTTTGTAGAAGTTACAGCAATCAGTTTGCAGAATTTATTGCAACTTGCTTAAAAATTTGTTACTAATCGGAGACTAGTAGTGTGAGACGAGTGTTGCTAGTTATGGTTGATGTTTACCATGTTTACTTACAGTAAGTTTTTGCATCAGTACATAAATTGTTTTGGTGTAGAAACTGTAGTAATAAGTCGGTGAAATTCTTGAGAATTATGAGAATTATTAACCCTGTAACTGAAAGTAACAAAAATTTTGTAAATCGACTGGAGCGAATTTTATACTTCGTGTGTCACGAATGTCACTGAAAATATTAAAAGTTGAAACGGTTGAAATTTCAAATATAATAGGTGATGTTAAGTTTAAATTTAGCAGTTTTTGAAACTTGCACATATTTTTTTTAAAAGCTTTTATTCAATGTTTGTTTGGTTAGATCAAATCTTGCAATCAAAATTTAAACAAGTACTAATTGAGCTAGAGGTTTCAAATTTTGCATACGTCTATAACTTTGATGGCAATGCAATACTGTATAATTAGTTTTGTCCTAAATTCCCTCAAAACTAGAATTATTGATTTTTAGTCTTGTGCAATTTTCTGACATTTTTAACTATCAAATACAGTTGATCCTTTTTTTGTGCGGTGGAGGGGACCGCATAAAAAAAATCGCACAAAAAAATATATTCAAAAATATCATAAATGGCTATAAAAAATATAGTTCGATCCAGATTGTACAAAAAACTTTTTTATGCGGTTGCTCGGGACCGCATAAAAAAAGTTTCATCGAAAAAACCACTCAAAATTTCCTTAGAAGTTGCTTCTATAAACAAGACAAAGCCGTAATTTACACGTAGGAACATTTTATTTCCTTTTTATAATATTATGAAAATTTTGAAAAATGTGTAAAAAAATTAAATGATGCAACAATTTATGTTCTTAATGCAATGTATTGATTAAATGCTTAAAAGTCGTTAAAAAGTATTTTTATCAAAGAAAGTTATTCTAGTAATTGTTTAAGTTTCTTACTGTCTCGTGATTTTGATTCACATTATGCATTTTAATGGCCATTTTTTACAAACCGCATAAAAAAATCGCACAAAAACAGACCGCGTAAAAAAGAGTTCAGCTGTATTGTCCATTGATTTTATGTTGCAATTTTTAGTTTCTATAGTTATGTCTGATTGTGATTAGGATAAAATAACTAAAATATAGACAAAAGAATTCTTTCTTTAATCTTTAGTCGAATTTTTCCTTGATAAAATTAGACTTATACAGCTGCTATACGATAAGAACGGCGAGAGGCGAGAGTAGGGGCGCTATCCGTTTTCGGACCCGTGGAACACGATGCTGTAGAAAAAAATGTCTGATACAGCATCGTGTTCCACGGGTCTGAAATATATATATATATATATATATATATATATATATATATATATATATATATATATATATATATATATATATATATATATATATATATATATACCATAAATCCAATTTTACGTAGTGGTCGGTGCAAATTTAAGGGGAAGTACGTAAAATCGGAAGATCAGGGGCGTCTGCAAACTGTTGTTTGAGGGGTTGGTAAATATTATTTATCTGTATTTTTTTAAAACAAAATTATTTTTAGAGACAATTTACACCTAAAATTCGGTTGTGTAGACAAAGGAAATCGAATGTCATACTAATGACTATTAGTGACGACTTTTAGGAAACTAGTAAAGATGTCGAAAAATCAACTTCACTATCGCATTCATCAGCGTAAAAGACGCCAAATAGCGGAAGCTGACAAACATTTTAGAATATTCTACTCGTAAACTAGCAAAGATACCAAAAAACAAACTCCACTATTGAATTGGACGCTAAAAATTAGATTAAGCAGCGCAATTTGACAAAAATTCTAGAATGTTCTATTCTTCAACTAACAACGATATCGAAAAATCAATTGCACCATTTAATGGCCCATTGAATAAAAGATGGGATATCACATTTTGATAAATGTTCTAGAATATTCTATTCGTCAAATAGCAAAACGATCGGTTTGAAATTAAACTAATGTAAACCAAATGTTTGTCAAAATGGGACATTTGGTTTACATTAGTTTAATTTCGGTTGAACAATTAAGTGGTGCAATCGATTTTCCAATATCTTTGTTAGTTGACAAATAGAATATTCTAGAACATTTCTGAAAATGTGCTATTTGGGCTCTTTTTTTGGTAGTCAATGCGATGGCGACGTCTGTTTTTGAATATCTTTGCTAGTTGACGAATAGAATATTCCAGAACATTTGTCAAAATGTGTAATTTGACGTCTTTTTCAATGGACAATTAAATGGTACAATTGATTTTTCAATATCTTTTCTAGTTGACAAATAGAACATTCTAGAATTTTTTTCAAACTACACTGTTTAATCTCATTTTTAGTGACCAATTCAACGGTGAAGTCTGTTTTTTGATATCTTTACTAATTGACGATTAGAATATTCTAGAATTTTACGTTACTCATTTTGCATTAGCATTTTGCATATTACGTGCACAGAATATGTGCATATATACCTGCAGTGAAAGTTTAAAATTTTTAGAGGCTACGAGACCCTCAGACAATATTACCTACGGCCCTGACTCTGGCTTGGTACATAAATTTTCACTAACACAGACAAACAACAATATATCTGTGAGAGGAGAACCCCACTAAATCGCTGACGTCACTACGTAAAATCGGAGTACGTACCATTGGATGGCCACTGTATATATATATATATATATATATATATATATATATATATATATATATATATATATATATATATATATATATATATATATATATATATATATATATATATATATATATATATATATATATATATATATATATATATATATATATATATATATATATATATATATATATTCCCGCTACCTTTTGACATGTGTAGGACCCCCCTATGGAAGTTAAGAGCTGAAATTTGGTAAGTGGGGCTCATTCCGATGCACCACATACTATCAAAGTGGGGTCAAATTTTGGGTAAATTTTGGATCCGACCCAACCTTTAAGGGAGTGGTGGGGGGCAACATAACTATAAAACTTTTCCAAACCGGATGGAAATAATGTTTCGGTCAATTATCTACAACATATCCAAAATTTAGCTGCCTAGGATGATTTGGAGGGAGTAGGGAGGAAAAATTATTTTGGCTGGATCTAACACGCCCACAGCTCCCCAGAATTAACGTAGAGGGTTGAAATTTGGTATGTTGATAGAGTTCGTATCTAGGGTCTGCTTTTTGGAGGTTTTAATATTTTACCCCCACCCCTACCATTTTTAAGCTACAATTTCATGCTTTTTCGACGTTTTCGAAGTTTGTACCACTCGTACAGGTCACTCAAATAAACCTAGAGGGCTGAAATTTTGTATTCGGATTGAGTTAGTATCAAGGGGGTGCCTTTTGGGGGTCTCAACTTTTAACCCTTACACCCCGTCCAAAAATGATAGCACACATTAATTTTTTTAATTTTCTTTTAATTCATTATTCATAAAAGTGATTTGATATATGCATATTTACACACTTAATACAACATAATTTACTAATAAGTAACTTTTTAATTTAAACTAATTTTAATACTTATTTTTAAAAAATACATCAAAACCACTGTTCAAAAATGATAGGACACTTTAAAGTTTCTAACTGTTAAATCAAAAACGGGCAAATTTAAATGTGTGTGTAATTTCCATTTCTTTTGATGGTTTCAAAAATTCGATCTTTCATGGATAAAATTAATTTTTGAAATACAGACACATTTATTTTAGCCACTCTTCTTCGATTTTCTTTCGCAGTTCTTTAACGCTGTTAAATTGTCTTCCATTTTCGTAAACTGATTTCGATAATATACCCCGCACATTTTCTATGTGATTTAAATCTGGACTACGTGCTGGCCATTCCATAACTCTAAGATTATGTTCCCGAAACCATGATTTTATTTCCCTCGAACAGTGAATGGATGCATTATCCTATTGGAAAATCCATTCTGACCCACCAAGCAGTAACGCAACCGGCAGCAAATACGTTTCTAAAATTTCTTTATACCGCAGTGACTTTATTTTTATTGTTTTACAAGCAATATCTGCTTGGCCGTTAAAAGAAATTCCACCCCATATGATAATGCCACCACCATCGACCTGCCGCTCAAAAAATATTTTTTTCTTCCTTTCGAAGATCGTGCCAGTAATAGGCAGGACCGTCGAGGCAAAAGCGTTTTTCATCGGAAAAAGTAACTGTAAGCCACTTATCGCCGAAATCCATATATTTTTTTGCAAAATTTAAACGACTCTCTTTATGTTTCTGTGTAAGTTGAGGTTTACACATTTTTTATTTTTATAAACTATAAATTTTTTTCGCCCTATTGTGTTTGAAATTGTAGTTTTTGAGACGTTTAAATTCATTGCCAATTTAATTTTGATAGCGACATGTTTTCAGTCGTTGCTAACCGACAAATACTGCGTTCTTGACGTTTTGAAAGTTTTCTTTTGCGTCCAGTTGAATGGAGTGTCCATATTTTGGTCTCGTTTTTTTAATAAAATTACATATTACTTTTCTAGATCGCCCGATTTTTTTCACTATTTCGCTAATAGATTTATTTTCCTCTAATAATGCCGTGATTCTACCTTTTTCAAATTCGTTTACATATTTCCTACTGCCCATTTTAATTTTAAATTATTTTAAATGTTGAAAAACTACTAAACGTGACAAAGTTCTGTACCAAGAATAATTTACATATGATTTTTTAAAATTCAAATGGGTATGTGACACAAATATAAGGAAATATTTATTTAATTATTACTAAAAATAATAAACACTTAAGTGTGTGCTATCATTTCTGAACGACATTTTTTTAACGTTTACTTTACATGAGAGTTGATATTGCTAATATTTAAAATATAACTAGCTTACGTATTATGATGTGTTACGCTAATACAAATGCATGTCTTAAAACTCTTTGATCAGCTTTCGATAAAGTATACAATTAAAAAATTGATGTGTGCTATCATTTCTGGACGGGGTGTACCCTCACCATTTTTATACCAAAAAGAACATGTTTTTTCTTTTTTAATTTCAAATATTACACATAGTACTAATACCGAGCATGGGATCGTTGGTGTAGAGGTTAACACGTCTGGCTAGTTACGGATAATTTTTTCAATCACTTTGTGATTTTTAATTTACATGTTTTTTCTTGTTTTTTAACAATTTCGTTTGGGTCAAAATCTCCTTAAATAAACCTAGAGGGCTGAAATTTTGTGTATAGGTTAAATTAATAGCTAGCCACTGCTTTTTGGAGGTTTCAACTTTTAACCCTTACCCCCACGATTTTTATGCCAATATTTCCTTGATTTTTTGCCTTTTTTAACATGTCTAGAGACTCTAAGGAAACTTAGATGGCTGAAATTTTGTACATGTATTGAGTTAGTATCCAGTTAGTGCCTTTTAGAGATTCCACATGACTTTTCCCCCCACTTCTCCCATTTTTACATCGGAATTCAATGGTATTGTTAAATGTGTTTTAAATGCTTTATTTTTATTCTAATACAAGAAGGCGAATAGTAATTTTAAAAATTTAAAAAAAAAATGAACTTACTTTTATGACAAATGCAATACATAAATATTACAGTGGCCATCCAATGGTACGTACTTCGATTTTACGTAGTGACGTCAGCGATTTAGTGGGATTCTCGTCTCACAGATGTTGCTGTTTGTCTGTGCTGGTGAAAATTTATGTACTACCAAACCAGAATCAGAGCCGTAGGTAATATTGTCTGAGGGTCTAGTAGCCTTTAAGAATTTTAAATATGCACATATTCTATATACGTAATATGCAAAATGCAAATGCAAAATAGGTAACAGAAAATTCTAGAATATTCTAATCGTCAACTAGCAGAGATATCAAAAAACAGACTTTACCGTTGAATTGGTCATTAAAAATGAGATTAAACAGTGTAGTTTGACAAAAATTCTAGAATGTTCTATTTGTCAACTAGCAAAGATATTGAAAAATCAATTATACCATTTAATTGTCCATTGAAAAAGGGGTCAAATTGCACATTTCGACAAATGTTCTGGAATATTCTATTCGTCAACTAGCAAAGATATTTAAAAACAGACGTCGCCATTGAATTGGCTACTAAAAAAGAGACCAAATAACACATTTGAAAAATGTTTAGAATATTCTATTTATCAACTAACAAAGATACTGGAAAATCTACTGCACCACTTAATTGTCCAACCGAAATTAAACTAATGTAAACCAAATGTCCGATTTTGACAAACAATTTTTGCTATTTGACGAATAGAATATTCTAGAATATTTATCAAAATGTGCTATTCCGTCTTTTATTCGATGACCAATTAAATGGTGCAATCGATTTTTCGATATCTTTGTTACCTGACGAATAGAATATTCTAGAATTTTTGTCAAAATGCGCTGCTTAATCTAATTTTTAGTGCCCAATTCAATAGTGAAGTTTGTTTTTTGGTATCTTTGCTAGTTCACGAGTAGAATAGTCTAGAATTTTTGTCAGGTTCCGCTATTTGCCGTCTTTTACACTGACGAATGCGATAGTGAAGTTTATTTTTCGACAGTTTTCTAAAAGTTGTCACTCATATTCATTAGTATAACATTTGATTTCCTTTGTCTACACAACCGAATTTTAGGTGTAAATTGTCTCTTAAAATAAAATTGTTTTAAATAAATTCAGATAAATAATATTTATCAACCCCCGAAACAAAAGTTTATCGACGCCCCTGATCTTCCGATTTTACGTACTTCCCCTTAAATTTGCACCGACCACTACCTAAAATTGGATTTGTGGTGTAAGTAATTTAAAAATGTTATTAAAGTCACTGTTTATTTTAATAAGAATTTTGGATTTTTATTTATAAAATAGAAATTATAAAAACTACGTATTTTATCTATGGTTATGCCCGAACAAAAACATGTGTTCTGTGAAAAAAAATGTTATTTGAGTCGCTCCTTCTTTGAGTCGGAGCTTCAGTCCTACCATTCCTACGTTCACTCCGTTAAAATAAATTGCAATGATATTTCAAGGGTTGGAAAAGTTTTATTTTATAAATTTTCAGGGTCGAATTTAACTGAATTATAATATGTATTATGTGATGCTAATTATTTGGTATTTCCGTCATATTTTTTTTTATTATAATTATCTTGATTATTAATTGGAACGATAGTAAAATAGGTTTTTGAAATCACAATATTCCACTTAAAAATAATAATTCTTTATATTTACATTTATTTTATCTCAGTATGAATGTACTTTTTTGTTTGTTTAACATTTTTAATTTATTTTAGATAACAGATTAATTCGTAGTAAACATATTTTCTAATAATTACATTTTAGCTTGTAATTATTTGTTACATAAACCCTAAACAGGTTCGGCTTTCCGTTATTAATTTATTATTAATTTAATAAAATATTTAAAAATTTTATATTAAATAATAAGAATTTTAATAGACATTTTTGAATTAAACACATTTTAACTTTGAAAATCCCACTTTCACAATTTAATTTTAAGTCAGATAATTAGCTGCAAAGTGGAATTGTGTTTTTATTTTGAAAATTAAACGCCGTCGTAAAGTAGCGCTCTAATCTATTAAATATGCTATTTTGAATTTTTAATAATAAATAGTTTACACTTTACAGTAATATTCTAGTTATATTTATTGTTTTTGATAAGATGTAGGCTATAAATAAGTTTTATCATGAAAATATAATTTTAAAAATATAAATAAGAGCGCGTGTGTAAATAAATAAGTGTCATTCATAAAATACGTCATGTAAAATTCGCGCATTTTTATCTGTCCCTCCCCCTTTGTCAGGCTTCATCACATTTTTCGAACCCCCTACCTAATAATATGTCATAAAATCAGGAGCCTCTCCCCTCAAATAATAAACGTCGCTTAGGTCACGTCGGTCACGTCTTTTCCTCGAGTTTCGTCTCCCCTCTTTGTCACACATCACGTTAGTCTTCTCCCCCCCTTCGTTTGCGTACGTTTTTATGGATGCTCCCTAACAATGATCTAACTTGTATATTTAGAAGGGCATAGCCGGGTAAGATAGGGAAAACGGCTCTTGACGCAACATTGAGTGCTTTTATAGGAATTTTTTTAAATTTTTAAATTTAAGAAAATTTTTTTTTGGCACTTACGCGTTAGCGACACCCACCATTTTTTGTTCAATAATTTGTCTCTTAGTACTCTATAACATATATTTTTATGAAAAAATTTTAGTTGGTAGAAGATAGTAATATTTCAATACAAATGCATGCCATGTTCGGTACTACATATATTACTTATGTATAAAAAGGACTACAAAGTAAAATATCTACCCTATTTCTAAAATAATATAATTACATACGTTCATAACTACGATAAACTAGTTTAAATTTACAAAAGTCCAACACTATCTGCCGTTTGTCTTTTTAGTCGAATTTTCTCCGAAAAATTAGACTTATACAGTCTATACGATAAGAGCTGCGAGAGGCGAGACCAGGGGCGCTATCCGTTTTCGGACCCGTAGAACACGATTATGTAAAAAAAAAAGATGTCTGATATATATATATATATATATATATATATATATATATATATATATATATATATTCCCGCAACCTTTTAATATGTGTAGGGCCCCCCTATGGAAGTTAAGAGATGAAATTTGGTAAGTGGGGCTTATTCCGATGCACAACAATACTATCAAAGTGGGGTCAAATTTTGGGCAAATTTTTTTTCGGACCCGACCTTCAAGGGGGTGGTGGGGGGCGGAAAAGCAATAAAACTTTTCCAAATCGGTTTTAAATAATGTTTCGGTCAATTATCTACAACATATCCAAAATTCAGCTTCCTAGGATGATATGGTGGGAGTAGAGGGGGGAAAAACGATTTTCGCTGGATCTAACAGGCCCCCAGCCCCCCAGAATTAACGTAGAGGGTTGAAATTTGGTGTGTTGATAAAGTTCATACCTAGGTTGTGCTTTTTGGAGGTTTTAATATTTTACCCCCACCCCCCTCATTTTTAAGCTACATTTTCATGCATTTTCGACGTTTTCGAAGTTTGTACCACTCGCACAGGTCACCCGAATAAACCTAGAGGGCTGAAATTTTGTATTCGGATTGAGTTAGTATCAAGGGGGTGCCTTTTGGGGGTCTCGACTTTTAACCCCTACCCCCACCATTTTTATACCCAAAAGAACATGATTTTTCTTGTTTTTTAACAGTTTCGTTCGGGTCAAAATCTCCCCAAATAAACCTAGAGGGCTGAAATTTGGTGTACAGGTTAAGCTAATAGCCAGACACTGTTTTTTGGAGGTTTCAACTTTTAACCCTTACCCCCACGATTTTTACGCCAATATTTCCTTAATTTTTTTGCTTGTTTTCTAACACGTCTAGAGACTCCATAAGGAAACCTAGAGGGCTGAAATTTTGTACGTGTATTCAGTTAGTATCCAGCTAGTACCTTGTAGGGAGTCCACATCACTTTTCCCCCCACTTCTCCCATTTTTACATCGGAATTGAATGCTATTGTTAAATGTGTTTTAAAAGCATTATGTTTATTCTAAATACAAGTAGGCGAATAGTAATTTTAAAAAATTTAAAAAAAAGTGAACTTACTTTTATGACAAATGAAATACGTACATATTAAGTAATTTAAAAATGTTATTAAAGTCACTGTTTATTTATAAATTAGGAATTTTGAATTTTTAGTATTTATAAAATAGAAATTTTGGATTTTTTTGGAAAGAAAAAATATCTTTATAAAGGCCTTCCAGTTTACTATTTAAGGTCCTTTTTTAATATTTAAAACTAAAACATAAAGGCAATTAGCGGATAAACATGGGCAGGAATGTCCTCGTACGAATTGTGTTGGCTTTTTTTCTGCTACCTGTTTTCGGCACAAAATTGAAATTTACTGAGATACAGCCCTTAAATACTTAAAACCTTTTTTTAAAGCCTCGATCAGCCGAACACTCATCACCAGTTTTGAAACCAACAAAATGACAATTCGGTTGTAGACTTTCAATCACATTTCGCTTGTAGACATTCAATACCGAAGATGAAGGGGAAAATTCGACTACCGTGATGGGGCCCCGCTGCTCACGGCGTTTTTTATTAATAAAGCAAAATAGACATTGATTTCTCTTTTGTTAGAGTTTTTCCCTTTGTAAGACGTCAAGCGAAACTTTGTTAATCATACACCACGTCTTACGATGTCAACAATTTCATACAAAGTTGATTAGCTGTCAAAATAGTATACCAGTTGGTCATTTCGTTATAATTCCCCAGACCCGTCATCGTCTTAACAAAATAAGACAAACGGCAGATAAAGCTAGACGTTTGTCTAAGCTTGTTTGTAGTAGTTATGAACGTATGTAATTTTATTACAGGAAAGATCCACTTTCTGCACCTCCTTAAGAAGTGCAACAAAAATATTAAGTGAGAGGGACGAGCTACATATTGCGTACAAATGTACACTACTTTCTTCAAGTTAGTTATATGTACATGTATATATATATATATATATATATATATATATATATATATATATATATACATATATATATATATATATATATATATATATATATATATATACATATATATATATATATATATATATATATATATATATATGTACCAAAATATATATAATAAAAAAGATGAGAGTAGTTCTTATTATTAAACAAAACTGAAAAATTATAAGTTTTTTTCAGTTATTGACGAATATAGTTTTATTAAAGTTTAAAAATGAAACAATTTTTTTACATTTTAAGGTTATTTTGTTACAGATTCAGTTTAAAAAAATCATGTAAGCTTATAAGCTTACATGATTTTTTGTGGACAGTCTACCGTCTGTATATTCGTCAGAAACGGCGCAGATGGACGTCAATCTGACGAAGGTTAATGTAGACCTAAGTACGTAGATCTGATGTCAGTCTGACGACAGGACTGGTTACTAGGGAGTTATTTTATGTGTATTTTAAATTTAAATTATTATTTTATTATTTCGGTTTTAAACTCGTATAACTAATTTAATATTTAAAGGGCATAGCCGGGTAAGACAGGGAAAACGGCCCTTAACGCAAAATTGATTGTTTTTACAGGAAATAATACTTCTTAGCCCCAGATACATTCCTGCCAAATTTCAACCCTCCGATGCTAATAGTTTATGAATACACAAACAGACAAAAATTTTCAAAAAAAAATTTTTTTTTGACGAAATTACTGAGTCGATTTATTTGAATTTAATATATATTGTGTACCCACCTTAGGCGAAGTAATAAAAAAAAATTAACGTTATATCCCTTTATTATACTAATTTTTTTAAATTTAAGAAAATTTTTTTTTGGCACTTACGCGTTAGCGACACCCACCATTTTTTGTTCAATAATTTGTCTCTTAGTACTCTATAACATTTAATGAAAAAATTTTAGTTGGTAGAAGATAGTAATATTTCAATACAAATGCATGCCATGTTCGGTACTACATATATTACTTATGTATAAAAAGGACCATAATGTATATATGGAAACAAATAAGAATTTTTACAAAGGACTGACACTTTGAATTAACACAATTAAAAAAATGAAAATGAAAACCGCTAAAAACTTATGGAGGGGAGAATTTAAAGCAGGTAGCTGCCGTCTTCCTGCCGTAAGTCTGTCGACCGAGTTATTATGAAAATTATTTGTTAGACTTACGTATCTCTGCTGTTTTTTCCTGACGTTAGATTCTGTCGACAGTCTGCCGTCTGTATATTCGGCAGAAACGGCGCAGATGGACGCAAATCTGATCCAAATTTTTGACGACAGGACTGGTTACTAGGGCTGTTAGATAATTAAAATTTTATTACTAATATTTAAAATAAATTCATACAGTACTTTAAATCTTATAAAAGTTTACACATTGTTGCAAACAGTGTTGCCAACAGATTGTAAATGTTTAACGACCTTTATTTGCCGAATTTACCTTATAAAAATTATTTAATTGAGAATAATTTTTTATTAATGCGTTTCTGACTCTAATTTGGGGTCTCATATTTACTTAAATTAACTAACACATTGTAAAAAGTACTAAACAGAATAGTCAGAGTATTTTATATTATTTAATGAAATGGAATGGAGAGGATCGTGGCAGTTTAATTCTGAGCTACGCTAGAGGTACATATGTAGATATATGTGGCGGTATGCATATGATAACGAAATAACAGTGCTAGAAAATTTTTAATGACCGTAACTGTGATATGGCTCAAACAATAATTAATAACAATATATCGGTACCATTTATAAATGTATCCATTGATACGACAGATAAGGAGGTGATATTTAATGGAGTTAGAGAAATTTTGAATGTAATTCGACCGCGCTGGTCACGGGATTCAATACAACTCAAGGTTAGCTATTGTAATGATTTTACTTTTTATTCAATAAAACCAAACTGATCATGCGTGCTATTCATATTGTCAGAAATACCATATAATTTTTAAAATTTCATTTTTTTAATTGTTGTAAAACAGAAGATCAACTTAAAAAATTATAATAAATACATAGGTACAACATAAAAAAAATACATTTCGTTTATTTAAAAAAAATGAATGTTAACTTTTTAAACAAACCATAGGGAAAATTTTTTGGTCTCAAAATGCCGGACTTTTTACTGCCAGCGATAAGTACAATAGATAAGGTTACAAGAAAAAAAAAGATCTCAACATTAAAAAGTGAACCCTAGGAATTTACAAAATATAAATTATACTAAACTATGATGGCGGCACCTGCACCAGTGAATATATACATATTACAGCATTTTGAGTCGCAGAACGAGTTAACTCGTCGTAATCATTTAAAGGTTAAATTAATGATCATGCGCATAGTTCCATTAGATGAATTTGTTTTTTTCTGCGCATAGTATTTTTTGTGTAATTGTTGAATTCAATTGTTTTGTTTAAACGTTAACAATGAACTTTTTTTGTAGTTTATAACAGGTGGTATAACAAATGCATTGATTAGTTGCCAACTTCCCGAGGATGTTGAATGTAACGATGTGATTTTAATTCGAATTTATGGAGAAAAAACGGAATTGCTTGTCGATCGTGATCAAGAGAAAAGGTAATACAGAAAAAACAGATATCTGAAAAATACAAATAAATTAATTTAGCAATATATTTCCCATTAAACCATTAAAAAAAATTAATAGTTAATTATATGGTTAAAAAAAAAATTGAAAGTTTCGTTCACCAGAGCTGGGCAACATAAATGATTTATAGTCCAAGATCCCAGGGCCCTCAGACATTACTTATTTTCTAATGGAGAAAGTATATACAGTGGAATAGTACTCGTGTATATAGTCAACATATACATACCTGCTACCTTGGCCAGGTAAAGAAAAACTATACTCACTTTACTTACAGCTCGAGGATTGATTCTTAGTTATTTTATAGGAAATATTATAAATAATTTTAATACAATATTCCCAGACCGTGCCTGTGGACAGTATTGATAGCCAAACGCTTTAAATATTGAAAGCAATTAACATATCCTTACTTACAGTCAGCGACTTGGCTTTTATATATGATATTTAGGGGGTTATTTTATTATATTCTGTTAGCTGCCAGACCAATCTTAGCGGCCAAACATCCCCTAAGCGCATTTAAAATATCGCTGTAAGCATAAGTGCGCGGGCATGGTCATTAAGTCCTTTTTCAATAGTCTAATGTAAGTCTTAAGTAATAATTGAATATTTTCTTATTATCTAATTATTGCGGAATAACGTTAAATCTATAAGAATTTTCGTATTTTTGTGTTTGATTTACGGACAAAAGTTTTGTATTTAATATATTTCAAAGAAACTAATATTTTTATCAGGATATAATTCAGAAATTTTACATTTTATAGTTTATTTGAATTTTTAATATTTTGTATTTAATATATTTCAAAGAAACTAACATTTCTATCAAGATATAATTCAGAGATTTTACATTTTATAGTTTATTGGTATTTTCATTTTTGCACAACCCAACAAATAAGAACTGAAACGGATAATTAAAAAAATTTTTTTTAGGAGGGTATTTTTTCCTTCGTACTCTATTGTATGGAATATCGTTGGAAACATTTTTGAAAAAGAAGTTGAAATTTCGTTTACCAAATATTAAAGTGATGCGGAATGAGTAAACTGCGGAAATAGGAGGGAAAGATGCTGCCCATAGTTATCTCGCTCACATTAAAGCGCCACACTATTAACATGATTATTTTTAAGAAGCTGTATTGAAAAAAGACTTAATGACCATGCCCGCGCTCTTATGCTCGTAGCGACATTTTAAATGCGCTTAGGGGATGTTTGGCCGCTACGATTGGTCTGGCAGCTAACAGAATATAATAAAATAACCCCCTAAATATCATATATAAAAGTCGAGTCGCTGACTGTAAGTAGGGATATGTTAATTGCTTGCTAATATTTAAAGCGTTTGGCTATCAATACTGCCAACAGGCACGGTCTGGGAGTATTGTATTAAAATTATTTATAATATTTGCTATAAAATAACTAAGAATCAATCCTCGAGCTGTAAGTAAAGTGAGTATAGTATTTCTTTACCTGTAGCACCTGATACCTGAAAATTGGCCGTCGGGCCAAGGTAGCAGGTATGTATAATGTATATGTTGACTATATACACGAGTACTACCCCACTGTATATATTTCCTCCATTAGAAAATAAGTAAGGTCTGGGCAGAGGCGTAGCGACGGGGGTGCAAGGGGGTCTATCATGCACCGGGCGCGACTTGCAGAAGGGCGCCAAATGTGTACCAAAGAGGTGCCAAATATTCACTATACGTGTTTTATTGGAGGAATGGGGGCGCCAATAAAGTGTCGTGCCCCGGGCGCCAGTTATGTTCACTACGCCACTGGGTCTGGGGGCCCTGGGATCTTGCTCTATTACAGAATTCGTTTAAATTAGAAAATAAAAAGTAATTTTCAGGAATGTATTTAAAATACAAAATGGAAAATGATTTATTGAATATATTTAAAATAGAAAATGAGAAATAAATATTAAAATGGATTATGAAATGAATTTTTTTTTATTTGTTATAATAATTGTTTATAAATAACTACATCAATAAAATATTAAATAATAAATTATTTAAATTATTTATTACATGTTTCATGAGTAGATCTTTGTAAATTTTAAATTTATATAATGTAAAATGAAATATTTGATCTCTGTAATTACATGTAATTCAAATTAATTTAAAATATAATTTAACCTGGATTACAACTTTTGAACTATAAAAAGTGCACAATTTTATAAGTTTGACGCGAGTGCCTCTGACGGAAAAAATTCTATGAAAAAAATTATGACAAATTATGAAAAACTATGAAAAACATATCCAAATTTGAACACTTTTATGATCATTCATTATCATACTTTTTCAGAAGAATTCATCGTTTGTCAGAAATTATCATTAAAAAACAGAAATTTTAATAGAATTTCAGATATTCAGATGTAATAGATATTCATATTTTTTCATAGTTATTCATAACTCATAATCATAATGGTTTAGAATAATGCATAATTTTTCATTAAAGCCATGGTCATTTTTTATGATTTTCTATGAAAAAATATGATTTTTTAAAAATTTACTGTTTCATAGATTTTCATAATTTTTTATAGAATTTATCATAGATTTTCATCAATTTTTTTCCGCCAGGGTGAAAGTGCGACTCGGGTGATAAAATCAGTAATATTGTAATTCGAGTTATGAAAAATTTGACTTGAGTGAATGGACTTGTCTTTAACTCCAGTGACTCGAGTAAAATACAACTCAAATCCTATCATTGATATGGATCACAAACGTCATATTGAAATAAATTTAAGATATTTACATTTCAGATGCAAAGTCGTTTAAATTTTCATTTTGACTGAATTTATTTAAAATAGAAAATGTAAAATGGCATTTTGCATTTCAAATACATTTTAAAATTTAAATGGTTTCCAATCTTGGTTTTCATAATGACTATAATATTTATTACCTTAAAGTATTAAATTAAATTTAACCAAAAAATTATTGCCTAACTATAAAAATTTAAAATTATTTGGGAAGAATATAATTTGAAAAAGTATTGTGTGTATTTGATTCTTTTATCTAAGAATTATGGTTCCCTCTACTAGTAAATTTTTAAATCATCTAAAATATCACTTAAAAAACAAATTATATGCATTTTAATTGTGATAAAATGTTTGCAATTTTTAACTAATCATTTCAGACAATTTTAAAAAATAATTAAATAGCAGAAATATCAAAAATGTTTCATATCAGCAAATTATAAATTATATTAAAATATTCAGTTCAAAGGTGGCTTTTTAAGTTTATTGCCTTGTTCGCGTAAGCATAATAGCAAAAGTAGTTTTATGGGATTTATATAAGCCAATTATTTGCTATCAAAAATAAAAATTATAGAGATTTCTGTATATATTTTTTTTTTATTTAGGAGACGCCGTTAACAAATTTAATAGGTGTCTTTATTTCAATTATTGAATTGTAATAATAGGTACTAAAAAGATTGTAAAAAAATATATAAATTATAACTCTATTATCTTATCATGATGTGTTTACTTAATCATTTATATAAATTTTAATTTAATTTTTAGGAATATAATCTTACTTCATGAAGCTGGAATCGCGCCACCCCTTTATGCCACGTTTATCAATGGACTAGCATATAAGTATATCGATGGGTGCACTTTAGCACCCTCAACTGTGATACAACCAAAAATTTATAAATTGGTTGCTGCTCAAATGGCCAAATTACATAGTATTAAACACAATGGAGTTTCCAGTAACCCCGTATTGTGGGATAAAATTATATCATTTGTTAATTTAGTACCTAATCGATTTGATGATCCAGATAAACAAAAATTGTAGGTATATATTTGATTTTACGAATCTTTAAGGAATTAAATTTAAAAAAAGAAACTTTTTTTTTTAGATTTTTGTCGCTATATCCAACGAAAACAATTATTATGAAAGAAATAATGGAATTAAAATCAATTTTAGATAATCCAAGCAATAAAGTTGTTTTCTGCCATAACGATTTACTACTTGGAAATGTGATTTATAACGAAAAATTAAATTCAGTAACGTTTATTGATTTTGAATATGCCGCAATTAATTATCAGGCGTTTGATATTGGTAATCATTTCGCTGAATTCATTGGTAAATATAAAATTTTAAATTTTTGATAAACAGATTAGGTATTACTTACTAGTCTAGGTACTACAAATCTAATTACCACTATTCCCAAGGCTTATTCGTACGACGAAGCGGCTTTATTTTTACCTACACTGACATCTGTTGGTGACGTTTAAAGCTAACATCTAATTGATAATGCATACTTTATTAAAAAATGGTTTTATAGAGTCTAAGAAAAAGAATACTAGGAACCCATATAGCATTCTTAAATAAAGAAGCTTAATGGCATTCGTGATACTCTTTTTACCTGGTTTTATAAAATTACTTTTGAATAAACTGTATTATCAATCAGATGCTATTTCTTTGAAAGGTCACCAACAGATATCAGTACAGATAATAAAAATAAAGTCGTTTGCAAGCGGTTTGTCGTACGAAATGAACAGGGCCATTGTATTTACGAATATCTTCGTATATAAAATGGACCAATTCGTATCGGCGTAAGCGGAAGCGGCTTGCGCTCATTTGTAAGCAATATTCGCTTGAAAACAAGCACATTTCGCTTGTTATTAATATGTATGTATATACCTGTCTCACTTTCCATGTTCTAGTAAGAAGAGTGACAAGTATATAGACAACGCTAATAGTTGACTATAAAATATGTATGCTTCCCACCCTTCTCACTAGAACATGGAAAGTGAGACAAGAATATACACACATATCAATAGCAAGTCAAATGTGCTTGTTTTCAAGCGCATATTGCTTACAAATGAGCGCAAGCCGCTTCCACTTACGTCGATACGAATGAGGAATATGCATGTTTTTTTTATTTCATTTATATTCAAGTCACCCAAATAAACCTAGAGGGCTGAAATTTTGTATTCGGATTGAGTTAGTATCAAGGGAGTGCCTTTTGGGGCTCTCAACTTTTAACCCTTATTCCACCATTTTTATACCAAAAAGAACATAATTTTTCTTGTTTTTTAACAGTTTCGTTCGGGTTAAAATTTCCCCCAATAAACCTAGAGGGCTGAAATTTTGTGTACAGGTTAAGTTAATAGCTAGCCACTGCTTTTTGGAGGTTTCAACTTTTAACCCTTACCCCCACGATTTTTACGCCAATATTTCCTTGATTTTTTTACTTTTTTTCTAACACGTCTAGAGATTCTCTAAGGAAACCTAGAGGGCTGAAATTTTTACATGTATAGAGTTAGTATCCAGCTAGTGCTTTTTAGGGATTCCACATTACTTTTCCTTCCACTTCTCCCATTTTTACATCGGAATTCAATGGTATTGTTAAATGTGTGTTAAATGCATTATTTTTATTCTGATACAAATAGGCGAATAGTAATTTTAAAAATGATCTGTCTTTTATAACAAATGCAATACATAAATATTAAGTAGAAATTTTGGATTTTTTTGGAAAGAAAAAATATCTTCATAAAGGCCTTCCAGTTTACTATTTAAGGTCCTTTTTTAATATTTAAAAATAGAACACAAAGGCAATTGGTGGATAAACATGGGTAGGAATGTCCTTGTACGAATTGTGTTGGCTTTTTTTCTGCTAACTGCTATCGGCACAAAATTGAAATTTACTGAGGTTCAGCCCTTTAAAACTTAAAACCTTTTTTTAAAGCTCCGGTCAGCCGGACACTCATCATCAGTTTTGAAACCACCAAAATGACAACTCGCTTGTAGACTTTCAATCACATTTCGCTTGTAGACATTCAGTACCGAAGATGAAGGGAAAAATTCGACTTCCGTGATGGGGCTCCGCTGCTCACAGCGTTTTTTTCTTTTAAATATTTAATTTTTTTCCAATTCATTTTACGCGAACTTTTGACTGAAAATGGAGGATTATCAAAACTCGTGTCCCGACAGTATTTTGAACAGGGATTCTATTTTGAAATAAATTTATCGTTTTTTTCTTAGGGACAGAAAATATTCAAGTAGACAACTACCCAAATAAAGTATTACAATTGGATTGGTTACGAGAATATTTAACGGTTTTTAATAGTCCATTACCGGTAATAGAAAGTGAATTACATAATTTATATTTACAAGTAAATAAATTTGCGTTAATGGCTCATCTCTTTTGGGGCGTTTGGTCTTTTATCCAAGCGGCCAATTCAACAATTGAATTTGATTTTATGGAGTAAGTGTGTGAAACTTCCAAGTTATTGAAGAGTTTTATAAATCTGTAATTTATTTCAGATATGGCAGTATTCGATTTAAAGAATATTTTAAGAGGAAGAATGAATATTTGACACTGAAATAATGTTTTAAATAATTTTAATTAATTATGAAACTGATTGTGTATTTTAACAATAATCATTCCAGGTTTTTTTTTTAACACATTTTTATCAACTCGTTTTGGAGGGTCCACAAGTTACAAATCTTGTAATCGATTTTAACGTAACTTCCTGATGAGCTAGAGACTTTAAATTTTAAACACATGTCAGAATCGGATGACAATGCAATATTCTAAAAAATTCTTGAAAATTCCCTAAAAAAAATTTTTAGTTGCATACCCACTTTCGTGTTATACTCATATGTAAGAGCAAACAAGCGACCTAAAAACGTTTTTAAAAAAATTTTTATATGTGTACATATATCTTGTTTTAAATTGATTGCTTTATCAAGAGCGATTTATTTTAAATATTTATTTTAATATTTGTTGAGAGTTTAATTTTTATAGATAAATATATTGTTTAAAATAAAATTATGTAATAAAAATATCAAATGAATTTATTTCTTTTTTCCCTCTAAATTTTCAAATTCAAATCTAAGCAGGTCGTACCATAAGTTTCATAAATTTTGAGTAATGAAAATAAAATAGGTGTTGGTTTTGAAAAAAATATTAATAGTACGTGTTTTGGTTAGTTCCTTACGTTTGCATCTAATTTTAAGTATCGTGTGTAGTAAAATTATTTATTGTTTTATAACCATTACGATAAACAGTGACGAACTAATGCCTTCGAAGGCTTCAGGAGAGGTCCAATCAGAGAACAAAGAGAACGAACATTACTATGTCTATACTAGGGAAACGAGCGTAACCACAAAGGATAGAAAATAAACCCCCACTATGTTATATATGTACACGCGGAGTTGTGTGTGTTAGTACGTTGGATGTTGTGTGTAGGGGTGTCTTGCATACATATATACATAATATGTACGTGGTGGTGGTACGTATGATGTACGTATACCACGTACATATACCGTATTAATACGAGAGGTAACAATATGACAACAATTGAAACATACCCATTGAGTAGTGCTGGCGAATGAATGAGGACTAAGTAGCCTAAGATGCACATAAATGCCCATAAGTGATTGCAGAAAAGAGATAGATGTATTCGTTCTATTTGTTCTGTGGGTCCAGTATAAGGGGCCCCAGGTCAACGTGCAAAAAAATGTATCCAAAATACTGTTGACGAGTAAAAAAAGCTTTAGACAACTCCGGATTCGGACCTTTTGCCAATGGATCCGAACTCCTCTGTTAAGTGTGGCCAAGGGTGAACTGCTGCCCCCCAGTCTAGTCTGCTACTGATTGTATCAGACTGTAGATTGTAGAATTTTATGATCGATCTTGTCCGTAATTCTTAATTTGAATTAGCCAGAAGCCAACGACATCTGAAACAATTCTTGTATGTATTCCATGTATTATACAAATATGTAATGTGGTTACATAAAAATTACGATGCGAAAAATTCATTTAAATTCCGCAAATAACGTGTAGTGTATAAATATAAATACCCCTGTCGCAGCATCCTGCATAACATAGCGAATTTCCATTTACAAAAGTACGTTTTTCTCGGAAACTAGTTGATATAGAGTAATTGTAAATAAAAAAACCTTCTTTATGTGATTTTTCCGCCTCATTCCGCCAAATTTTTTTCACGAAAAATGTCCAAAACCCCGTAAACGTTTTCACGAAATTTCTTAAAAATAAGATGTTTCGTTCTTGAGTTATCGTGCGGACACATTTATATATATGTTTACTAAGTGTCCGCACGATAACTCAAGAACGAAACATCTTATTTTTAAGAAATTTCGTGAAAACGTTTACGGGGTTTTGGACATTTTTCGTGAAAAAAATTTGGCGGAATGAGGCGGAAAAATCACATAAAGAAGGTTTTTTTATTTACAATTACTCTATATCAACTAGTTTCCGAGAAAAACGTACTTTTATAAATGGAAATTCGCTATGTTATGCAGGATGCTGCGACAGGGGTATTTATAATTTGAATAGAGTTATTATAATAAAATGGTTTTGACAATATAGCTGCAACATATATATGTACAAAGATGCATGCATATGCGTGGATTTGCATAAGGAAGAATAATTAAGTGTATTTAATTAAAAGTTATTAAACCGCCACTGACTACCCGCAGAAAATTTTTGGTAAGAATTACCATAAGGCGTTAACATCTCCGCTCTAATCACTTTCTCTCAAGTGGCTACTAATGGACCCGCTACTAACGGAATCCAAGTGTACTTAAATTCAATATAATTCTCACTTGATTGCAATAATAAAATATATTATATGGATGTCTATCTATATGAAATAACTCACTATTGCAGTGAAATACATATATACACATTATATACATAATGCAACATACTTTTGTAGACACACTAAAATTATAAAATAATAAATTGACTTTTTTTTCTTATTTTCTCAAAAACTAGCTAACCTAGAATAATAGTTCCAAAACCTTTTTTATGTCATTTTTTCCCGTCTTTTCAATGGTGTAAAAAAATATGACAAAAACTTTTAAATTATAACAAATTTTGGCCAAAAACTTATTTTCACGAAAAATGCTCAAAAAACCATGTTTCTGAGCTCCGACGTTTTTGGCTGAAGAACTCATCCAAGATTTTTGGACTTCCAACGTTGTCACCAAATTCGTAAAACTAGCAGTTTTTCCTGAAGCGCTATCGTGCTGATACATAAATACATAAATACATATATACATATATATATATATATATATATATATATATATATATATATATATATATATATATATATATATATATACCGGCAGAATTAGCGGAACATACAAAATATCTGTAAAAATCACACAAACCATTTAATTTCAAGAAAATATTAATCTTATTTAATTATTCACTTAAAATTACATGTTCATAAGTCGATATACCATTATTTTCCGTAGCAAAACAAGTAACCATATAAAATGGCAAATTTTTGGAATCTTATGTCGTCTAGCATGATGTTATCTATAGTTTCCTGGGACAGTCTTTGCCATTCTTCAATTACGGCAGTTTGCAGCTCGACCACATTGAGAAGAAACGGCATTTGAATTCGAAAGTGACAGACCTCTTAAAAAGAATTGCATCAATAATAAGTAAAAACAATTCTATAGAAAGTCAACTAAAACTTCAATATTATTTTAAGTAAAAAAAAAAAAAAAAAAAAACACCAACTTTGTTTAATAAATCGGTTTTTATATTTTTTTTTATGTTCCGCTAATTATGCCGGTGGTGTGTATATAAATTTTAGTGAATGTTATTTTTGGGCTCTAGGGACCTCAAAACAAATTTCTGCCATATTTTCGGGCTGAACTTCGACTATGGCTAACACCATAATAGCTGAATTTCCAGAATTCTTTCTGGAAATTCGCTAAAAGTAGGTAACTATAGATTCTTAATTTTTTTTGAAATCTTTTGAACAATTTTTCAGAAATACTTTATAAATTAAGTTTTGAGCATATGTTATACAGATTATTTTTGTACATATTATAGGTACTTTTATTATTAAGCTTTTTTTTCATATTTCCAGGTATTATAGAATTTCTGTTGCGAAGGTAATATCAGATTCCGGAAGGTAACAGGAAAAATTGTAGTATATACAAAAATACATTAAAAAAGCTTTTATGTCCGTATTATATTTCCTTTGATATTTTTTTTTTTTTTTTTGTTATGTATAACTAAGTAGGTTTAGGTATATGCATCTGTTGTTTTATATATACCCTATTTCAAATACAATTGATAATGAGTCAAAGTTAAAAAATTAAATAATTCTTATATTCAAAACAAATCAATCTTCTATTCTTTTCTATAAAAACAAACTGCAATTTTAAAATTTACGTAAGTGCAATAATGAAAAAGATAAAGCCAAGAAAACGGAAATTATTTAAATTCATCAGTGATGAAGCATGGTTAAATTTAACTGAAATAGACCATAAGTAATATTTTCTAGAAAGATCGAATATCGTGACGTAAGATAAATTACAACAATAAAGAAAATTTACATAATTATCAACTTGAAAATGATTAACTATTTTATCACATTCAACTGTAATTCTAATATTCATTGCAGTGATTGATGTAGGTAATACTGATTATGCAAGTAAAAGTGATTAAAGTGCAGAATAATTCAAAGTACATTTCAGTGAGTGTTTCCTTAAAATGATTATTAGTTTTCATTAAAAAATTTTCTATATATCAGATTAGAAATATATAAGGATATTAAGGGGGTTCACCAGTCCAGAATTTTTTTTTTTTTTGCATTTTCTTATAGCTATATTTATCAGAAATCACTTTAAACGCGTTTTTCTCGAAATGACTTTTTTCGGCACCTGTGTCAAGATTCTTATAAATCTATTCATCCAAATTAGCTCAAATTTGGACAGAATATTTACAACAAATTTCGCTATTGGCTAAACCACAACCAGATTTTTTGGATAAAATATGGCCATTTTATGACCATTTTAATCCCCCAAAAAGCAAGTACTCGATAATATTTGAAATTGAAATATAGTAACTGTTTCTCGCATTAGAGAAAGTACCAATACACATAAGTGGTTGAATGGTTGTCGGATCGGGGCTGCTGTCGAACAGAGGATCGTTAGTCTAGTGGCAAGACACCTGGCTAGTTACCGGGAGATCCTGGGTTCAATTCCCAGCCGATCCAATTCCATAATTTTTTCAATCACTTTGTGAATTTTAATTTACATTTGGATTTTGGTTATACTAACCAAAGAAATCGAGTGCTTAAAGTTTCAGTTTAGCTGAACGATAAGTGAACATATAAATACTGCGTATGTTTAAATGCGGACAAAAGTTCGTCATACGTAGTAATGTTTCACAAGCACTCGATAATATTTGAAATTGAAATATAGTAACTGTTTCTTGCATTAGAGAGAGTATTAATACACATAAGTGGTTGAATGGTATTTGGATTGGGGTAGCTGTTGAACAGAGGATCGTTGGTCTAGTGACAAGACACCTGGCTAGTTACCGAAGATCCTGTGTTCGATTCCCAGCAAATTCAATTCGATAATTTTTTCAATCACTTTGTGACTTTTAATTTTTCCCAAAAAATTAAAAGTCACAAAGTGATTGAAAAAATTATCTATATACTTGGTTACATTATATTATCTACTTGGTTACATTTCTATTACATCCAAAAAATGGGAAAATTTCAGAATTTTTTTTTAAACTACCGCTATTTTGTTTCTATACATGCAAATTTGCTAATTCTGGTTCCGCCAATAACCATACTCATATAGATTAAGATTTTTTTTTATTTTTCTCTTTTAGATGCTTTTGTGCTTCAAAATCCTGTCACAAGTGGAAGCACCTTTTTTTTAGATACTTAACTATACAGGATGTCCCAAAAGTCAACGCTATCCTTTAGAAGGATGATAGACAGCTCATGCCTGACCAGAATATCAAAATATCGTCTGGTAAAATATCGTTGGTTTTCAAGATTGGTATTACCGTGTGAGTTTTCTGAGAGTTGCCATTTTAATTACAGCCAAATCGTTGGTTTAATCGAAAAATTGTTCAAACAAGAGTTGTAGATATCGACGTGGGCAACCGATTGCTATAGCCAGGATCTTTATAGCTCTTATGGTTTTCGAGCTATGATACAAACTTATAGATTTTTAAATGAGACTATATATTAATTTTTCGGTAAAACTGATCTAATGCACCAATTAAAAACATAAATGAGGAAAAAAATTTTTTTATCCAAGTTTATTTTTTGAATTTTTCTTTAATTTATCAATTTGGCAGTAAAAATATGCATATGTATTTGAGGCTACTTCAACCGACAGTGTTCTAATTGGTTACATTTCTATTACATCCAAGAAAAGAACCTTTTCCAATATCATTTCTATCATACAAATTTGGCTGTAATAAAAATGACAACTCTTAAAAAACTCACACGGTATTATGGATGGCGGGAAAATCGACAATTTTGATCAGATTTTCGAGTACCACAGCTGCAGGACGTCATTTTCTGAGATTCTAATTTTTGTTACGCAACCCTGAAGAGTCCTTTCGTAGATCACAATCCAAAGTAAGAGTAGTAGACCTATTATCTTGGACAAAATAAACCTTTTTTGCCGATTCATACATAATTTTTTTTTATTAGCTAAGTTTGACTCTTCCTACTGTAAAAGAGGTAGATTTGCTTAAAATTTTCACTAATTAAAATAGATCTGTCAGACATTAATTATCAAAATATGCCAGACAGACCGATTGTTCAGTAAAATATATATAATTTGCTATAACATATGTAAATTTCAGCGAGGTGTTATGTGAGGTAGATTTGACGTTTCTTTCGGCCATTTCAAAAATTTTTAAAAAATAGAATTTAACAAAAACTTAAAGGTCTGGCGGGCATTTCCTATTGTCGGCATTAGTTGCTATCGATTTAGGTTTTTCAATTTGAGGTGTTTTATCCGGTATGATTTTGTGCTATTGGAGCTTGGATTATAATTTTATGATTTAAAATATTATCTAACTGAGGTACAATTTTTATAATAAATAGTGCTGCTAATAATTTTATTCTTGAAAGAAAAAAAAGCGGCGACTCTTACAAGGAAATGCACCCAGAGAGAAAATTCGAGATTTTGATGAAACTTCGCTGGTGTGTAGAATAGGCAAAAATAAGGGACCCGTATTTTTTTTATCGGCCATCTTCCACGTTTAGGGGGTGAAACCAGCCCCTAAAGTTGGGGGTTCAAATCGTATTTCTTAAGATATCTCGAAAACTATAAGAGATAAAGGAAAACTTTAAATTGACGAAATGTTACTCTTTGAAAGAGCTATTCACCTGTATAGGTTAAACTAGGGCTGGGTTAATAAGAGGGGCTGGAGGGGTGGAAATGGGAGTAAATTTTCTTGTACAGCCTGAATGATTCAATGTATCAAATTTTTGCCATCATAAATAGAAAGAGCACCAAAAATTAGGGGACACGTATTTTTGCGTTTTTTCGAAATATGTTTGGTATCCAAGCCATATAAGGAAGAAAAAAATAAAGTAGATTATATTGCATTATAATTGATTACAAATACGTTCTATATTTTTTTATTTTTGTGTTTATTCTCATCATGACAATGTAAATTTTTACTTTCCGATAATTATTCATATGTTTTTCAGTACTAACTTAATTGGTAATTTAGCCATGTGTACATTTGGTTACTCATATTCAATATTTTTTATACCTATTTCTGCGAAAGTTAAAGTTCTCTGGTGTGCTTGTGTTTGAATGCTCTACAAGAAGCAATAATCTCTTTCGCGCACTGTTCAGGTGCTTTGTAATAAATTTTGCGATTTAGGAAATGGGGTTGATACCTACAAAACATACAAAAAAAAAATAAAAATAAAAAAAAGAATAAAAAATAAGAAAAATAGTTTGAATGTTGAGAAAGAAATAAACCACGCTTATTTAGTTAAAAACGAATTTGTAAGAAGATAAAGGCAGTTGTTGAACGGAAGATTATTGCTTCCTATTAAACATTGATTAGCACTTGCAGACCAGGGAACTTTGGTAGAAATAGGTATAAAAAATATCGAATATTAGTAATCAGATATACAAATATCTAAATTCCCAATTAAGTAAATACTGAACAATATATGAATCATTATCGGAAAGTAAAAATTTACATTTTCATGATGAAGATAAACATAAAAAAAAAAATATAGAAGGTATTTACAGTCAATAATAATGCAATATAATCTACCCTATTTTTTCCTTCCTTATATTGTTTGGATACCACACATATTTCGAAAAAAGGCAAAAATAAGTATCCCCTATTTTTTGGTGCTCTTTCCATTTATGATGGTAAAAATTTGATACATTGAACCATTCAGGCTGTACAAGAAAATTTACCCCCATTTTCGCCCCTCCAGTCTCTCTTATTAACCCGGCCCTGATTTAGCTTATACAGGTGAATAGCTCTTTCAAAGAGTAACATTTCGTCAATTTAAAGTTTTCCTTTATCTCTTATAATTTTCGAAATATCTTAGGAAATACGATTTGAACCCCCAACTTTAGGGGCTGGTTTCACCCCCTAAATGTGGAAGATGGCCGATAAAAAAAATACGGATCCCTTATTTTTGTTTATTCTACACACCAGCGAAGTTTCATCAAAATCCGGAATTTCACTCTTGGTGCATCTCCTTGTTAGTACAATTACTTCATTCACTAAATATCACTGTTTGTTTCTGGTAAACGTAAACAGACAAGATAATTATTTATTTTGGGAATAAAATTTATTCATTAGGAAAAATATTTAATCCACTTTCATATCCCGTTACAAAGATTCATAAAAACAGTTAATTGTACGGAGCACTGTTAGCGCAAGTACAACTTGCACTTGACGACTTGTTTAAAAAATGTCTCATCTTGGCTCCCAAAATAGGCATTTATGACGAGGCTTCGGTCCAATACGTGGGTCGTCTTCAATGCTTTTACCTTTTTATGACAACCGTATTAAACCTTTTAACCGTATTAAAACTATTTAAACTTTTTACCGTATTAAACCTTTCTTAAACAGATACCTGATAATGGCACGATGCTCGAAGGTTTATGTTTTTAAAAATCCCTTCACTTAATACTTAATAATCACTGTAAATTCTTAATCTAAACCAGTGGTTTCCAACCTGTGGGGCGCGCCCCCCTAGGGGGACGCGTGACTGTTGCAAGGGGGGCATGCAGCTGTTTCCAAAATATCATTTTCGAATACAAATTAAAAAAGTCGAATAGGTGTCAAAAAAAAGAAATCAGCAAAATAGGTATACGTAATAGGTATAGGTTTACGCAGAAAGATTACTGCATTTATGAAAAAATTGGAACTGTGGATAATAAGTTTGAAAAATAATAACTTTGACATGTTTCCCATTTTTAAAATTACCTGTTTTTCTGATGAAATAGAAGAAAGTAAATTTCTTATTAATAATCATTTTACCAGTCTATGGAAGCAATTCTCGTTTTACTTTAAAGATCTTGACATGTCCAAATATGAATGGATTAGAAACTCGTTTGTGATTGAAAAATATGATGATTTTGGCCTTACGACAGCAGAGCAGGAAATGATAATTGACTTATCTAGTGATAGCACATTAACCCTAGAATCATACGTTGGTCTACGAGTCAAGTTAATCATACATCGGCGTCGTTTTGACGAATGGACTTTTTATGGGAAGTTTTAGAGTTTATTTGCAAAAAACATTTTTTTTACATAACAATACTACAAAAACGAACGGAATATTAAAAAAAAATTGGATTTGGAAAAATTTATTAATATAAATATTTATTAATTTTTTTAATCTTTTTATCAAAGCATATTTTCACTATAAAAATTAAAAAATAGATAAATACATCAATTGTATCATAAAACATGTCTTTCAAATAATTAATTTATGAACTATTATGAGTCAGTGGACATGTGTGACTTTACAGAATGTGAAATTTCTCAGTCATAAATATTCCTATAGATATGTAGTTATTTCCCCATTAGGCACATTTGTAAATTTTCTAAAATTTGTTAGTAATTTTTAGAATAAGATCTCAAAAAATAATAAAAATTAAAATATTTTCCATAAAATAAATTGTTAACCTTTTATTAAGTCACTTGAAACGCATTCTTTAGTTTTCGATTCAATATATTAAAACTTCAGTATTATGTCGTCTCGATAAGTCAAACAGCTGTAATCATCTTTCATATTATCATAATCATTGAATAAATTAATTATAACATCCATATCTTTAATAAATTTTAGAAAAATTAGGAAAACTTTTATATGTGGAGTACAAAATCTTTAAAAAAAATATGGGTTAATCATACATCGTCGTCCTTTTGACGCACACTATTTCAGTATAAAAAAAACGACAATAGCTATAAACAAAATTTATACGTCTTATGTGTTATAATAACAAATAAATTAGATAACAGAAGTTTCACAGCAAGCAGGCACCGACAAGTTGTAGTATTGGAACAGGTAGAGAAGTTCGTTCGTCGTTTTGACGAGTACGTATGATTCTAGGGTTAAAGCAGATGTTTCAAGATGAAAATAATATTGTTACGTTTTGGCTACGAGTAATTAAGGACGATTTTCCTACTTTGACAAACAAAGCTTTATAAATTTTATTGCCTTTTGTAACATCTTACCTATGTGAAACTGGTTTTTCTACAGTAGCTGTCTTAAAAACAAAGTATCGATCTCGCTTAGTGATTGAAAAGGAACTGAGAACCGCGATTTCTTCAATGATACCGCGGTTTGAGAAAATTTGTGTTGAAAAACAAGCTCAACCGTCGCGTTAAATTTTTATAATGTTGTATTAATTATATCAATTATATATTCTTCTTTTTTTGTATTTTTGTATTTTTGTAAGATTTGTTTTTATTACATTTAAAATTATTATTTCTTATAATAAATAATTATAATTTTTTATGTATATTTTTACATAATATTGTATATTATTTTGTAGCCCATTAAATAAATTATAACATCAGTTGAGTATTTATGAAATTAGATTGTTAGAAAAATTAAGGGGGCGCAACAATTTTTTTTAAAGGGGGGCGCAGGTACAAAAAGGTTGGAAACCACTGACCTAAACAGTAACACTAAAATATAAATTTTACAAAATGACAACTAAAGAATTACTAAATATACTGAAGCCAGAATGAATTAAAAATTTTACTTATGACTATATGAGGCTGCGAACTTTTCAACCCGAGTATTATTATAAATTTTGTAATATTTTTCAAAATTAATTTTTATAACTGAAAATATACTTGTTTTATGTGAACGAAGATTATGTATTTTAACAAAGAAAAGCCTCGAGGCTGGACCTAGCGATTTTGATGAATATGCTGTAGAACAGCGGTTTCCAAACTTTCTGCAATGGATTGGCCGTCTACACTATTCTAGTGCCGCTGGAATGGACTAATTGGAATGAAAAGTAGACCGTCAATTCAGTCACTGGACTGGATTGCTTACTGGAATGGGTACATTCCAGTGCCGGTCTCCATTATTCTAGTGACATTCCAACACTGGTTTCGATAATCGACTGGAATGCTACTGGAATACAGTGTTGCCAACTGTAGCTGGTTAAAAATCTCACAGAGCTGCTTAAAAAATCCAATTTTTCCTACAAAAAACCCATATTTTCCAAAATTCAAAAATACAGCTGACGAGCAAAATAAAAGCACTTTAATTTCAGTTTTTTCTTTTTAAGTGGTACAAGACCCCAAAAGATTACACACACCTTTGTACCGCCTCTGCATCTTATAATGAATTTTTCAAAATAAAACATTGTAAATAATTGTTAATGGTTTATTGTAACAAAAAAGTATATTTATTCTTTGTTAAAGATAAATTAGACTAGGCCATATTATATATGTAAATAAAAAATCCCACAAATTAGACCATTTATCGCTCCATCCCACGAAACCTCAAAAAAACCCGTGAATCGGGATAAATCCCTTAAGTTGGCAACACTGCTGGAATAATGTGAACGGGCTATAAATGTACATCGTACGGGCTATAAGGTAAAAGACCCGGTAATTGACCCTGGCCCAGTTTCTGAACTTTTCAACTTTGTTATAAAATAATAAAAAAACTATATTTTAAATAAGAAAAAAAAAAAATTCTTAATTTAAAGTAATCTATTCTGTGTCTAATGAACAGCAATTTAAAAAGTTTAGAATATATTAACTAAATAAAAAAAAATTTTTAAGTTTAAAATGTGTGTAAACACTATTTTTTTGGTAGTTTCTTAACAGTTTATGTTACAAAGTACTCATTTTGATCTGTGCAATATTCATCATGTAAGTATGAAAACTTAATTAAAAATATATGAGCAGGTTAATATTTGTTTAAAATTTATTTTAAAATATTTATAAAATACCTTAGAATGATTTTTATTATTGAAATATGAGGGTCAATTACTAGGCTCACTTCTAAAGTGGTATGGCCCAATTAAATTCTAACCAGTTTTTGTTAGTTATTTTGTTATTTATAGTTATCTTCGATTAGTTTTTGTTATTTTTCATAACGTATATAACATTAAACATTCATTTTTATCAATAAAAATTATTTATAAATTAAATTTTAAAAAACTGTATTTTTAAATTTAAGAATCAGAAACTAGGCCACTGTCAGGGTCAGAAACTGTCATATGAGAAATTTTGAAGGTCAGAAACTGGGTCCTTTTTGTCAATTTTTAAAACATTAATTTAAATTATTAATTCAATTCAAATAATTATTTTACTTGTATGGCTTTATTTTGAAAGCCATAAACTAGTTGATAAAATTATTAATTGTCTCTTAAGTTGAAACTTATATTTATTACTGTCGTTTAACCTCAGCCGTCACTCTTAAAAGGTCAGAAACTAGGCCCGTTACCTTATATGTACATCGTACACTGTAAAGAATTTCTACTGGTTCCGCATATGGTGTTGTGCTAAGGTTCATTCATTTCTACAGACATTGAACGTCACAGACACGTATCGTGGCAGATACGACATTTTCAAGAGTATTCATATACACAGACAATTAGCAGACAGACACAGACAGTGGATACTCTATACGTATAGCACGTATAGTAGGTATGTATCAGTGAATTACAAAAATTAAATTGTAGCAGATCTGACAAAGTTATGTGACTTTTATACTGAAGATTTTTCCGAAATTGCGTTATTATTGGAAGAGGAAAAATTTCCTTTCTTGCTGCATACTTCTGTTGATTATCGCCAAATTTTTTATTAGTGTGATTGTGGAGAAATGTACATAACCTAATAAATTCGATTAAATGTTTGTTATTCAGATCTTATATAATTAACAGAAAATATTTATTTTCTAACAAATTCGAATAATTTTTCGTTGTCTGTACTTCATAAAACGAATACAATGAAAATTTATAAATAAATGCTAGGAATTTTGTTTGTACGTTTCGAAACATGCATTCATATTAGCCGCGCAAAGTCAACAGATGGCACGTCTCAGCACAGACAAAATATTCTCCTCGAGAATACTGTGCGGACACTGTCTGTCACTGTACGTGTCTCTACGCTTACGTTACGCTATAATATGAATACACCCATAAAAGAAAAGTATTAAACAATATTTGTCGTGTCTGGCACGTATGTGTCTGTAACGGTTAGTGTCTGTAGATATGAATGGACCTTTAGAGGTACACCCTTACCTCACTCATGCGTGAAAATTGTTTCATTTTAGGAAAAAACCAACAATATTGATATTCTTACAAAAATATACAATAATATTATGCATATAGTTAAATAAACAGATATAATCTGTAAATGGACCTTTTGTTTAGTTTTGTATTTCTTGTTTACATTCATGGAAAACATTTTACGTTGAATTTCGAATTACAAGTTGAAAGATAAAAGTTAATTAACAAAATGAAACTCTGGTATTCATTACTTTCGTCCTTCGTGCAATATGACAAGTAATTAAAGAAAATGAATTTAAAGTAATTTTTGTTACACATTAATTAAATTAACTAATTTTTTTTAGAGAACAAAATTAAAAACTATATAAAAAGCAATTTAATAGAACTTAATATTTAAGGCGGAAAAGTTAGTGAACACATCAAACTCATTTCTACGTTATTCTAATTGTTTAAACTATTTTCCATGAAGAACTACCTACTCACAAGTAAAGGTCCCGAGTCCGGACTTATCGATTTTCATGAAACTTAATTATGTTGTAGAACACTAAAAACTAAGAGACACGTATTTTGTTTTATCGGCGGAAAAACGGTTTGAAGGGGTGAAATCGCCCTTCAAAAATTGGGGTAAAAATTTAATTTTACAAATATCTCGAAAACAGTAAGAGATAGAGCAAAAGCTTAAATTGGCGATATTGCTCTTTTTTAAAGAGGTATCTATTGATATGCAATTTGTTGAATTTACATCAACAGGGGTGGTTGGGGGTTAAAATTTGGGGGTTAATTTTGCAAAAAGGGGGTGAAAAATAAACAATATAAAAATTTTGTTTACAGATTTGAAATCTACGTCAAAAAATCTAATTGACCCTTTTTTGCTTAATGTCCTAATATTAAATCTAGGGGTAGTTAACTAGGGGGTGACTGTGTCGAATAGTCGTACCGTCAGCTGGGACGAATCTAGACGACTTTTTCAGTTTTTTTGGCAATGAATTGTTTAGAGTTTATCTAAAAAATTCTAAAAAAATAATTTAAATGCTTTAATATCACGAGCATATAGGGCAGTAATAAAAATATCAAAATTGGTGCTACAACATTTCTTTTTTTAGTTATATAGTGTCCAGATTCGTCCCTATGTGTGGGGCGAATCTGGACAGTGCTTTATTTGCAATATAAATCACATTCAGTTATGCATATGGGTGAAATCGGGCATAAAAAGATAAAAATAGCTGCATTTCCAATCTGGAAATTCGCCAAGATAAATATCTGCATCAGCGAATGACTTTTGATGGGTGGAATAAAACATTGGATTTAAATGAATTTTATTTCGATTTGCCTTTGAGTCTATCATGCAAAGTTGATTTGGGAACATGGAAATATTCAGCAGCTTGTCTGAGCGATTTTCTTTTATTTTTAATATCGGAAAGCAGGGGCGCAACAACTACATTTCTACAGGGGGTCCAACAAAAATTTAAATAATCAAATTTTTTGATAATGCAGTTCTCCGATAACAATGGAAAATGTAATAAAATGTCGTCTCCGAAAATTTGATTTTCAAATAAAAAAATATTAGTAAATCACTGAAAATGTTACTTTTTAATATAAATAAAATAAATTGAAGGAAAATTTCCAGGTAATTTCAGGGGGTCCGGACTCCTTGGACCTCCCCGGTTGTTGCGCCTCTGTCGAAAAGAGCCCATTTTATGTTATCTAGACTACAGTTCATGTAGTTCGTACTCACGTTCGTTTTATATTGACGTACCAACGTGTATGAATTCGCCTCACCTAAAGACAATTTTTTGGTAACTAATTCATAAAAAAAAAAAAATTGAGCACAATACAGCTTTCATTTTTGGTACCTACATATATTGTCAACAAAACGCCAAACATTTGGTGCCAGTCACTATCTTTTATATATATATATATATACAAGGTGGTCCAGAATTATGTACCGTAATTGCTAGAGCTGGTAGTACGTTCAAAAATAATGATACCTGTTCATGTACACTTTTTTTCAAAACTCAATAATAAGGGAGATACAACTCTGTAAAGGGGTGAAACGAAAACCATTATTTCTTAAAAATTTTCCAAACGCTTTTGAATAACGGATTAATATTTTAGGGGTACTTATTTTGCGTTAGATGGATTAAATTTATGTCAACACTTATTCCACCACTCATGATTAAGGGGTGGTTTTGGGTGGTAGGTGAGAGTTATCACGTCTTTTCTTTTTTAACTTGCAATTATTTAAACAAAATCCTTGATAATATGATTCCTCAGACAATTTCACGCCAAAAAGGTATACTTGTTACATTTCGATCAATATTACCGTTTTCGAGTAATTTAAAGTAGAAGTATCTATTTCCAAATTATCCCCTAATCATAAGTGATGGAATAATTGATACCATAAATTTAATTATCTTAATGTTCATACGCACCCCTAGATTATGAATCGAGTAATCAAAAGCGTCCAAAATTGTTTTTAAAAGAAGAAGTTAGTTTCGTTCCACCCCTCTACATTTTACCCCTCTGCTTTATCTCCCTTATTATTGAGTTTTGGAAAAAAGTGTAGATGAAAAGGTACTATCATTATTTTTGAACGTACTATCAGCCCCAGCAATTACGGTACATAATTCTGGACCACCCTGTATATATATATATATATATATATATATATATATATATATATATATATATATATATATATATATATATATATATATATATGCTGTATATATATAACTGTTTTTTTGTACAACAGTTTCTTTATAAGATTTCAAAACGCGCGTTATTCTCATTAAAAATTATAAATAATGCGCCTGTAAAATAACAAAATACAAAGATGTCACTTTCACCGCTTTTCTTTGATGACTAACTCATAACTGACAAAATTCGGTAGCATTGTAGATTGGTAGATTGATCTATGACTTTGTGCGGTCATAACACTGACGAAGAAATATCGAGAGGCAGCTCTGTCTAGATTCGCCCCTACTGTCCAGATTCGCCCCACCTGATGGTACTACTTGGGTAGTTCAAGAAGTTCTTCTTTCTGGAAAATAGTTTAAGACAATTAAAATAACGTAGAAATGAAATTCTCGATTTCAAAATTCAATTTGAGCAACATTGGAGAGGGGGTGAGTCACCCTCTTAAATTACATACTAGTTTACATACACTTTTTTTTACTATTAACACACTGACAGTGGGTAATAATGTCATAATAAATAGTTCTGAAGTTGGACTATCGTATGTAAGGTTTTTATAAGGTTTGTTTTTTAATGATATTATAGTTTTCTTTATCGAAAATTTTGGATACCGTCATTTGGGGTGAAATTGATAATCGGAGGTGAGATTGTTCACTAAATCATATTTTTTTAGATTGAATATAGCGCCAGAACTATAGTTTAGAATGCAATTTTACCGACCGGTAATGGAAGAAATAAGATGGCTGAAAATACGCTGTACACGTCAAGTTCGGCAGTACCATATATTTTTAAAAAAATATAGTGTATTAAAAGAAGTCGTATTTTTGGGTGAAACTGAACTTTTAAAACTTTATCTGATAAGTCAAAATCTAAATACAGTTTTTATATTTTAATAAAATACACATAATTGTTGATGCTTTGTAACCATCACGTGCTTGGTTGTACATAATCAGTTCAGTATTTTTTGTCATATTGGACATATTGTTGCGTGGGGTGAGATTAATCATATACATGGGGTGAGATTGTTTACTTATTGTATTGAAAGATTAATAAATTGCGTATAGCCGTATACGGTCAGGGCCGTAGAGAGAAATCTTTAAAATATCACCCCAAAAAATAAGCGACGAGCCAAAAGAAAGGTTCTTACTTTTTCCCAGGTCCCATTTTTCTGCCCGGGCCCCGGGGCTACAACCCCGGCTATTCTACCCTCTCGTCGGGCCTGTATACGATGTATCTGACCATGTTTTAAACTGTTAAAATTTATTATAAGCATCAAATAAACTTTTTTACAATAAGAATTTTTTTGAAAATTTAAAAAAAATGGTGGTCAAACAGTTTTTATACTCTTAATTAGGGCCGTGAAAAAAATGGCGGACCCTGGGACTAAAACCGTCTCTTCTAAAAATTTTCCTCCTCAAAAATTAGGTGATGAACAAAGCAAAGCCCGTAACTTTTTTTTCTGGCCTTCTACGGACAGCTACGGACTCCCTCCTTAAGCCCGGGCCGCGAGGCTGTAACCCCGGCTACACCACCCTCTCGTCGGGCCTACTCTTAATGAAGAAAGTGCGTTTTCAGGGCTGCGAATTCGTGTGAACAATGTCACCCCATAACGAGTATGAGATTGTTTATGGCTTCCTTGCTTCCTGTAGACTATGTTTTGACATGTAAGGAAACGACATTTTGCAATAAGGTCCGTATTACCATCGTCTATACATATAAACCTATTTTGCTCCGATTGTGTTTTTTTTTTTTTTTCTATAAAATTAAGACCAAAATATGTTTTTTTTTTATCAATTCCATCCCAAATGACGGTACCGAAAATAAAAATATTTTCAAAATGAATGGAAAACTAATAAAAACTTTACATACGATAGTCCAACTTCAGAACTACTTATTATGACATTATTACCCATTGTCAGTGTGTTAATAGTAAAAATGAGTGTATGTAAACTAGTATGTAATCTAAGAGGGTGACTCACCCCCTCTCTAGTGTTGCTCAAACTGAATTTTGAAATTGAGAATTTCATTTCTACGTTATTCTAATTTTCTTAAACTATATTCCAGGAAGAAAACTTCTTGAACTATCCAATGAGTACGATTATTCGACACAGTCACCCCCTAGTTAACTACCCCTAGACTTAATATTAGAACATTGAGCAAAAACAACTCAATTAGATTTTTTGATGTAGATTTCAAATCTGTAAACAAAATTTTTATATTGTTTGTTTTTCACCCCCTTTTTGCAAAACTAACCCCCAAATTTTAACCCCCAACCACCCCTGTTGATGTAAATTGAACAAATTGCATATCAATAGATAGCTCTTTAAAAAAGAGCAATATCGCAAATTTAAACTTTTGCTTTACCTATTACTGTTTTCGAGATATTTGTAAAATTAAATCTTTACTCCAATTTTTGAAGGGCGATTTCACCCCTTCAAACCGTTTTTCCGCCGATAAAACAAAATACGTGTCTCTTAGTTTTTAGTGTTCTACAACATATTTAAGTTTCATCAAAATCGATAGGTCCGGCCTCGGGACCCTTACTTGTCAGTTAGAACGATTATATCGACAGTCACCCTCTAATTAACTATCGGTAGACTTAATATTAGGAAAATAGACTTAATATTAGGACTTAAAAACAAATCAATTCGATTTATTTACGTAGATTGCGCAAACAAAATTTTAATATACATATTTAAATCTTTACTCTTTTTTTGCAAAATTAACCCCAAATTCTAACCCCAGTCACCCCTCTTGATGTAATTTGAGCAAAAGGCATATCAGTAGATAGCTCTTACCGTTCTCCAGATTTTTGAAAAATTAAATTTAATTTGAAAAATATTTTGAAAAATACTTTTTAAAGACGGTTTCACCCCTTCAATCCAAGTGTCCCTTATTTTTCGATGTTCTATAACATATCAAATTAACTCAATCATTTAAGCCAAAAAAGGGGTAAACTTCGGAATGAAACGGAATAAGCTGGATTTTCGTATACACCTTTGTTTTGGCATCCTAAATGTTCCCTCAAAAGTCTCAAATTGTTTTGTATTTATTATAAAAGTTATAGAGCATAAAATTCTCTGCAAATTTTATTTCAAGCACTTTTCGATGTGTTTAACTGTTTTGGAGATAGAGCGCGATGAGTACGGAGCGCTCAGCCATACATTGTACGTCCGTCATTGCCAAGATATACTTTGAAATTATCAAAATATCAAATTAACTTGATTAGTAGAAAGTGATCCCTCCAAGAAGAAACCGGTCTCATAGATACAATAGAACATCTGCCCCAACTTGCGATAAATAGAAAAGGTTGTCCAGCAGGGGTCTGTATTTTCAGTTAAAATCTTAATAATGACACCCGGGTCCATGAGTTTCTACACTTAGAACAAAAATACTGAAGTTTTTACCAACTTAAAATCCAATTACTATTAATAAAAATAAATATTTAAAATACTTTTATAAATTATTATTCATATGAAAATGGTACTATCTGATTTATAATTAATATATTAGGTCATCCGGATAGTTCGTGCCGTTTTCGGAGCCGTTCGAATGAATTCATATTTCTTCAAGTAGCAACCACAAACAAAACATGCAACAGCATGTCAGTGTTAGGCCGATAGTGTTGCTTGTAATATGTACCATAAATCTTTAAACAGTGTTTAAATAATTTTTTTTGTCAGTAATAATGAGCAATCTTAGACATCAAGGAACATCATGTCATGTTATACGAGTTTAAAAAAGGTATTAATGCAGCTGACGCAACGAGAAATATTTGTAGTATTTATGGTGACGATGCGCTTTCTGACAGAAATTGTAGAAAGTGGTTTGCTAGATTTCGAAAGGGTAATTTTTCTTTGGAAGATGAAGCTCCCTCCGGTTGATCTGTGCGTATTAACGATGAAGCAAAGCGTTAAGAAATAAAGCGAAACCCGAGGCAAATTGTAAAGAATTAGCGGCAACTTTTGAGCATTCAAAATCCAAAGTTTTCGCCCATTTGAAGAAAATCGGGATGGTCATTTACACTAAAAACGGCACGAACTTTCCGGATGACCCAATATTTAAATATAAGAATATATTAAAAATGTAATTAATGAACTAATATTTAGCAAATAATTTCGTTAAAAAACCGTACTACAGATTTAGATTCGCAATTGACCTTGTGCTATAGCATGTATGGCTGAGCGCTCCGCACTCATCGCACTCTATCTCCAAAACAGCTAAACGCATCGAAAAGTGTTTAAAACAAAATTTAAACACGATTTGAGGCAAAGGAAGCGAGATATTTCCAAAAAAACTGATTTTTGTGACTTTTGACCTTCAGTATCTAAGGCCACTCACACGTGATCTTATGAGACTTTTGAGGGAACATTTAATATGTCAAAATAAAAGCGTACATTCATGTGACATTCTTTGTCAGATATCTAATAATGTGTGAGATAATAATTAAGATCATGTGATATTTTCTTCATCTTGCATTTTCTCAATACTATAATTTTTCAAATATCTGGGGTAGGCCTGGCACAGAAGTACTCTTGAAAAAACTTTTCGCTAGTTGTAATACTTACAAAGTATATATAGTAAAAGCCCTTCTATTTGGCAATAACTCGCGTCTAGGATAAATATATATGAAAATACATGACAAGTACTAAACGACAAGTTCTGATAAATATCCAAACTTAAATCACATTAAAAAAAGACACCTTATAACAAACATATTGCTCTTTTTCGTTCTCTTATTTATTATTTACTATTACCTACATATATATGTATTAAATTTGCTTTCTGCGCACTGCTAAGTTACTTGGCCGATGGCCAAGGTATCCTTGATGAGGTTTGAGAGATGAATTTTTAACAATATTAATCCTATTTTCCTAAACCTATATTCAAGCTGCTCCCGTAACACATTATAAGATAAAAATCATATATTTTCCTATATTATTATACAGCTGAACTCTTTTTTGTGCGGTGGCTAGAGACCGCATAAAAAAAATCGCACTAAAAAAATATATTCAGAAATATCATAAATAGCTATAAAAAGTATAGTCCGATCCAGATTCTACAAAAAGCTTTTTTTGTGCGGTTGGTCGGGACCGCATAAAAAAAATTTCATCGAAAAACATCACTCAAAACGCTCAAAACTTAGAAATTTCCTTAGAAGTTGCTTCTATAAACAAGATAAAGCATTAATTTACACTAGAGATGTGCCAAACTCGTGAATTCACGCGTGACCCGACGGGTCACGCGTGACCCATCGTGATCGTGAACAATTTTTTATGATTGTGCGTGAGTGGGCGTGATCGTGACATTTAATTTCTTGCCGTGAATAATTCGTGAGTCACGAAAAGTTAAAGACCATGAATAAAAAAATTTTAAAAATATTTTTTTTTCAATTTTAGGGAATATTAACTAAACCAATTTGATTTTTTAACTACAAAAAAAAATAGGTACTTTTTGTGAGTACAAGTAGGTAGAAATCCAATAACCCTTTGTACTAACAAATTCCAGTTTTTTACCGAGATACTTGGAGTGTATATAAAATGATTTGCAATTTAGAAATGTCCAACTGTGTTTATGATTTTGTTCTGAATGTTCTGATTATTTCTTCCGTTTTTAAATAATTCCTTAAATTCTTAAAATTGGCCTGTCTACATATATTCGGGCTCAGTCAATGGGTATATTTGAAAATATTACAAGGTCAGTATTACAGCTTTCAATAGTATGATCTATCATTCTATGAAGGAATAATATAAAGAACATATGGGTTAATTTTAAGGAAATATTCTTTTTCAACATTTTAAGTTGTTTATTGTCATTATTAGTTTTTTTTTCAATTTTATTATTTATGTATGTATTTATGGGTACCTACTAAAAAATTATTTTGCCACAATTTTGTTAAAAAACTACATAATATATTATTTAATTTTGTTGTGCGAAATATCATATTTATATACAAATACAGTACCTACAATAAGAACAAAAATTAAACAATAAATCACCAGATGAAAAATTTTGAAAATTTTCTCACTTTCCAGAAAAAAATAAATAGCATGTAACTTGCATCAGTATTAATCTCAGTGAACCGTACTAACCGTATTTCTGATTTTGTCGTGAGGACATAATTTTTACTGACTGTTAAAACGCTAGTGATTTGTACTCAAAATTCAAACGATTATATTTAAAAGTTTTTATGTTTAATTCGTAAGCGTGCGTGCGTGAGTGTGAAAGTATTAAATTTTTTTGTTCGTGATCGTGCGTGAGTGTGAAAAGAAATAAATTTTCTCGTTCGTGATTGGGCGTGAGTACAAAACCTAATTCGTGACTGTGCGTGATCGTGAGTAAAAATGTACTCACGAGCACATCTCTAATTTCCACGTAGAAACATTTTATTTCAATTTTATAATATTATGCAAATTTTGAAAAATACATCTTTAACAAAATTAAATGATGCAATAATTTATGTTCTTATGCAATGTATTGATTAAATGCTTAAAAGCCGTTAAAAAGTATTTTTTATCTAAGAACGTTATTATAGTAACTGTTTAAATTTCTTACTGTCTCGTGATTTTGATTCACATTATGCATTTTAATGGCCATTTTTTACAAACCGCATAAAAAAAATTGCACAAAAAAGGACCGCATAAAAAAGAGTTCAGCTGTAATTAGTAAACTTTTCTTGAATATTCTGTTATTCGAAGATACTTCAAAAAAAGAAAATGGTCAGAAAACTTATTTAACAAAAAAGTTATTTTCCGTGTACACAAACAACTAACTAGTTAAGTTCTTTTTTAACCTTGTTTTCATTTCATTGAAATTTATTTGATTTTCATGTTTTGAATTAAATTAGAATTTGGGTTTGTACCCAACACAGAAAATTAAATAAACAAAATTCGATAAGGTATAGAGTTTTTCACAATTCTCGAAATAAAATATTTCTCGCTTTTTAGCACATATTTTCTTTATTTTCTTTATTTTACAATTGTTTTACATATTTGATAGTCGTGGCCCGTGATAGTTTCTTAAAAATATCTGAATTATGGGTTTAATATTATTTTTAAATCAGATATTCCGAAATTCTGTACGAAATGATATTTATAGTGATTGGCTTCGCTCGGTAAACAGCTCTAAAATAAAGATGTCATCCATTCCGAAAGTGAGGGGTTGGGGTCAGTAGCTGATAAGGGAAGTAATATATAATTATTATTGAATAAACAAAACGTATTTAGAAACAATATTCCGCTCAAACACAGTGATCCTTAACTACTATGACTTTACTACTCAGTGGTCCATAATCATGACTTTCTACCCAGTGGCCCACAATCACTGTGATCTTACTACTCAGTGACCCATAATCACTATGACCTTACTACCCAGTGACCCATAATCATTATGATCTTACTACCCATTGGTCCATAATCACTATGACCTTACTATCCAGTGACCCATGATCTCTGTGATCTAACTACTTAGTGGCCCACAGTCACTATGATCTTACTACCTAATTTCGTCTAGTTGTTAAATTGAAGTCCTTTTTGGCTCTATAATACCCTGATCGACAATTTGACCTCACGTTATAAGTAATAATAAGTAATATAGCCTATGTAAGCTTAGAATTGTTCAACTTCTCAACAGTAAAAAATTTTGAAAATCGGTTGGGTGGTTAATTTTGGGGCTTTTGAGATTACCAAGACTCTGGCGAATCTTATACAACATAACCAATATCAATTTGGAGTTTAACTTTGTAACAAAATTTTCAAGATCGATTGAGTAGTTTACTTTAGACTTTTTTGGGTCTCTAGGATTCAGAGGATCTCATAATCTCATATAACGGGTACGCAGGATTTGAACGGTGTCCTTTATAGCTATCATAAAATTCACCCTTTTCACAGGAAGGGACAATTTTGAAATTTGAAAAAATGAAAAAAGGTCATTTATGACAGTTTTATGTTTATTCTTACGTATACTTCTGCACTACCTTTATACATATACTAGGTGTTCCAAGTTATTCATTCAGTAAAAATTAAAATATTTATTATTTTTTAATATTACCATTATTTAATATTACCACTTTATTCAGAAAAGTAAGTAATTTCTGTAGAATATACTATAAGGCACTAACCACATAAATATGGTACACGTGTAAATATAATTCCGTGCATCAAATTAACGTAATTAGCATCTTATAGAGCCTTGTCCATTTTTGAAAATATTTACAAAAAAAAAATTATTATTATAACGAAGAAGAGGGTAAGAAGACAGAGAAGGTAAGGATGAAAAGTAGATGGATATAAGGAAATGTAGCAGCAATCAAACGGGATGGAAGTAATTTACGGCGCGAACAAAATCGTAAAATAGCTTTTCATTAGTGTTATGAAGGCTTCTCTACATATATTCAGTGAGGTAATTTTCAATTTTTCTGGTCGATATTCTTCCAATTTTTCGGCTCATACCCTTTTTAATTCTGGACCAATTTGATTCTATATTTTGTGTGTGGACATTTGGATTGTCAGGATTCACGAAATTGTGTCGGTGGTTGGCAGTCTGATGACGAAATCCCAAAGTTTCTAAAAGAGCAGTATTATAATCCCTCCAGCAGTCAGTCATTATAGTGGTTCCTCGTTCAATAACTTCCAAAATAATGTTTGTAAGCGTAGTAGCGTCCCGTTTCTGTACCACCCTTAAAAAACATTTTTTGGTTTCTAGTTCAATCTTGTCCATCACCCATTTAGTGTTTGTCAACCGGCCCCTATTAAATTTCCTTTTTCCAAAAGCGCTTTCATCTATTTCAACGATTTTATCAACTCCACCTAACTTGGAACTGGTTTCCATTAGCCACACGGTTAAAAGATCTCGAAAGGTAATTAATAATTTCCTTATAGTTTTGTCATCCAATCCAGTTTCTAATTTTATAATTCTGCTCGGATATTTCAGTACCCAACAAACCAAGACCAATATTTCTTTTTCAATTGGAATCTTCGAATTGTTGAAAAGAGTTCCATTGCGAATTGAGCTCTTTTTTCTACAATTCTTGTTGGTGCATCTATGCATGTAATATCCTTTACCTAACATAAAATGATAAAAATAAACATTACTTAAAAATGTAAATCAATCCTAAAAGAGTTTTTAAGAATTTCCGAAAATTTTTCGGGTATTATCAACAAAATTAATTTTAATATATTTACTTTACAGATTAAAGGTAAATATTTTAATTTTTACTGAATGAATAACTTGGAACACCTGGTATATGTATAAAGGTAATGCAGAAGTATACGTACAACTATGTCATAAATGACCTTTTTTCATTTTTTTCAAATTTCAGAATTGTCCCTTGCTGTGAAAAGGGATGAATTTTATGATAGCTATAAAGGACGCCGTTCAAATCCTGCATACTCCGTATAACATAGCCTATGTTAAACTGAAATAGTTTAACTTTCTAACAGTGGAAAAGTTTTCAGTATTGGTTCAGTACTTTTTGATTTTACTTCCCACATATAAATAAATTTTCTTTCTTATATATATATATATATATATATATATATATATATATATATATATATATATATATATATATATATATATATATATATATATATATATATATATATATATATATATATATATATATATATATATATATATATATATATATATATATATATATGAGTAAAGAACATTTCGATAATATTTTTAAGAAACGGAACTGTCTCTTAAATTGTATAAAATACGACACTGACAATTACAAAGGGGTCAAATGTGGGTAGACCATCTAATGTGATAACAGAAATGACGAATTCACGAGGATTTCGTTGTTAGAACTACGAAATTCTAATTATTTTACCCTTCGTTTTGATAATTGATATATACGATTAAATACTATTAAGGGCCTTTTGGACGCTCATATCAGTTCTCAGTTCAGTTTCAGTTTCAGTCAAATTGTCAGTTTTTCCTAAGTGTAAAAACTAAAATTAGAAAGGAGAACTGAAACGGAAACTGAGAACTGATAGGATGGATAGATCTATTTGTTTCATTTAAGTTCTTAAAATTCCTGTGTGTAAACAAGTGCGTATGCCTCAATCCGTTCGCTCACGTCAGTTTTCTTGAAAATCTGACAAAGTGCACATTTTATATAGGCAACTGTCGCTAAGTCCAACAAGGAGCATGATTTTCTTTTATAATTTATTAAAATTTATAAAACTTTACCGTGTTCATGGAATAAGACAGATGTACGTTACCACAATGTAAATATTAGGGAAGCAGCCTACACTTAAAGAAATATAAAGAATAAGATGGTAAATCGCTATGGTAAAATCTAAAATAAATAGCCTACGCTCAACTTACAACAAAGAACTTAAGAAAGTTGAGGACAGTGAAATACGTGGAGCAGGAACTGGGGAAGTATACAAACCATCACTATGGTATTATGATCTGCTTTCGTTCGTCAGCGACCAACAGCCGACTGTAACAAGTGTTAATACCATGGATGGCGAGGATGAAAATCAGGAAGGAATAGGAGATACGTATCCTCATTCATTCGTACATAATTCAACCAATCACATGGTTCTAAGCGAAGTTCCTTCATTAAATTTATATGCGGCAATGAATTTCTTTTAAGAAGCCAAGCTTTACTCCACTAGCTTATTTTCTTCCGCTCTTTCTTCAGCACCAAAGCTAACGCTATTGCAGTGAAATAGTCTTCATCCATGAGTTATTATATTAGTACTTTTAAACACTTTGTTAAGGGCAACTAAGATTATACAAAGAACTGAAACAACTGAGAACAGTGAGAATTGAACGGACCGTGTAAAAACAAACCTTTTTCCGAACTGAAATGAAACGAGAACAGAAACTGAAACTGAACTGAGAACTGATATGACCGTCTAAAAGGCCCTTTACCAATATACTATTTAATTCATTCTTCTAAATTAAAGCCATTTACTAGTAACCCTTATGGCATTTATATATACTCCTCAAAACAAAATAAGGGCCACTTGAAAGTTTGTATTTTAAAACTGATTTATGTCGATCCACGTCAAAATAACTTTTCTAAATGACTGTTGTTATGATATTAAGTGGTTGAGTAAATGGTAACAGTTAGGTTTAAGTGATATTATTGTTGAGGGGAAGATTTAAACATTTTTTTGTCTCGTACAGCGTCAAGTGGTTAGTTTTACTTAGTTTTTTGAATTTGATTTTAAATCAGTTTGCGCTAGATTATTGATTGCTGAGGTTATTTTTTGAAGTTTGGCTTGTTATTCAATCATTTATTTTTACAATGCCGAGAATTCGACACCATATGGACGAAGCTACTGCTACCAGAACCGTAACGATGATTGAGGGTGGTCAATCTCAACGTTCCGTGGCTCTGCAGTTGGGTTGTTCACGAAGGGCTATTCAAAATCTTTGGAATCGGTATCAGCAGACCGGTAGTGTAACCCGGCGCCGTGGCTCAGGAAGAGTTCGTGCTACCACTGCCCGCGAAGACCATTACATTCTACTGTGTGCACGACGTGAGCCGACTGTTACCGCAGGTACTCTGCAAAATCGCTTACATCGATCTACTGGTACTGTTGTCAGTAATCAGACCATACGAAATCGTTTGCATGAAGACCAACAACGTTCAAGAAGATCAGTAATCCGTACCAAACTGACCAGAGCGCATCGTGCAAACCGTTTAAGATTTGCACGTGAACACCTTGAATGGGGCTTGGAGGAATGGCATCACGTACTCTTCACGGATGAGTGCAAGGTGAAGTTTTTTAGTGATGATCGGCATGTAAGACTGTGGAGAAGAAGTGGGTAAAGGTTTTCTGATCGTCACATTCATGAACGCGACAGATTTGGTGGTCCTAATGTCATGGTCTGGGGTGGAATTAGTTTGCAAGGCAAAACTGAGCTTGTTTTCCTGAACGAGGGTACTGTAACGGCTCAAAGTTACATCGAACAGGTTGTCAGACCCCATGTGATCCCCTTTGCACAACGAGTGGCCGACGGATCTATCCTGATGCAGGATAATGCCCGAGCGCATACCGCTCGAGCGACGACAACTGTCCTTAGGAAGGCTAATATACAGGTTTTACCGTGGCCTGCAAATAGACCTGACTTGAACCCAATAGAACATCTTTGGGATCAATTAAAACGGGGAGTCAGAGCAGCCGGAGAGGATGTGCACACCCTACAACAACTGATTGATGTCTTGAGAAGATGTTGGGAGGAGATTCCTGATGAAACCGTTAGGCATCTTATTGAAAGCATGCCGAGGAGGCTTCAAGAATGTGTTTTAAAAAGGGGAGGGCATACTTGATATTAAATCACCGAAAAGTTGCATAATGTATGCTTTTACTCAAAGCGTGAACGTTTGTTGATGACTGTAAAAATGACTATAAAAATGATAAAATCCTAAAAAAATGTAATTATGGATTAATTTTTTATTTAATCTTGTTAAAATTAATTTTATTTAGTAAAAAATTAGTTCCTTAATTAAATGTAAGCATACCTTATACTGTAACTTATATAAAAATAAACTTATGCAGCAAAATATGAGTGGCCCTTATTTTGTTTTGAGTAGTATAATTGTATCATTTTTACATTTTCAGTAAAATTAATTAGACCTCTATAAAACTCGAGTTAAATCAAATTGTTTTAAATACCGCTTGTGGTGAGGATATTTTTTATTAGTGTTAACCTCACTATATGTAACAATTTGACCTCACTGTATGTGTTAACCTCACATTTTATGTTGACTCCAAGTATAAACAAAACCCAGCTCGGTGGGTTCGTAGGTTCTAGGGACAATGCCTATCCTGCTTATCGGATAACATAGAGATAAATATACAGATTCAATTAAATTATTGCCAAACTAAGAGTGACTTGCGTAGTTTTCGATGAATTTTCTGAATATCTTTAAATTTGATTGAAATGAAAACTGGTTGAAATGATGATAATGTCATTGTAAACTAATGTAAACTAATATAAACTAATGCAAACATAGTTTACTAACTAGTTCAAGGCAAAGTTTATTATACATAATAGCACTCACTTGTGTGCCAGCTGTGACTGACTGACTGTACAGTAACTTACGTGATTTTGTTTGTAGAAACGACGAATAACAATTTTGGGCTATTGAATTTCATTGCAAAGATTTTTATAATATATTTGCATTACCTATTTTATATGAATTTCATATTTGAAAGAAAATGAATGCACTTGTTGGGTAAGAATGTAATACAGATTACATGTTACAATATTGTAATATTCTTTATAGGTGGGAGAGTGTAATGGAAAAAATTAGAGTTCTTTTTTCCATCAATGGAATTTTTAGAAAATAGGCAAGATGTCAATAACCTTTTCTTGGTTGTGGGTCAAAATCAATTAAAATGTGATGAAGACGTTTCAGATTAGTGGTATTTTCGTTAGCAATTTTCTGCAATTCAGTTGAAGCTTTTAACAATTAAACTGAGAAATTTTTTTACTGAAATTTTCAAAAAGTTAACAATAAACGATACCGTTACAACAATGTATGTTTACAAGGACAAATAAAGGATACACAGTTAAAAAATTTCTGTGGAAAAAAATAAAATGAATAAATACATAGGACAGAACGGATGATCATCGTGTTTATTTGTGAAATTTAAGTGGATCACTTGAAATAATCAAATGGAACACTTAGTGCCAGGGATATCTTGCCTGAAATCTGATTCGACCGCAAGGAAAACTGTCATTACGAACAGTTTGTCTGTTATGCGAATTAGTATGACCTATATTTTCTGGTTGTGGAGAATTATATCATTTATTTAATGTTAAATAAATGTCCGATATCAGTGTAAGGCGGGAAACGAAATAATTTGTGTTTTAAAATAAAATTACCGCTAAGATTGAAAATTATAGATTGTCACTTCTGTGTCAAGCAACCTATTTGTACCGTTGAAACAAGTTCCAGACCGAATGCCTCTGAGAACCTGCTTTGTCATGGCTTATATTTTCTGAAGGTTTTATTGATGAAGAAATGGGGCCCCAGAGTAGATAGGCTAGGTGGGTTCGGTGACACAGTAGAACCCCAGTTTTGTGCACTCCATTTTGACGATGTTTGGAAGCTTGTAGTTGACACGGCACGTACAGAGTACATGTATTTAAAATTTGTTGTTGACATTTGACCCCACACGCTTTCATACTGTTGGCCTTGAAATTCCTAAGAGATGAGTCATCACCCGCAACCAAATTAACCATTATTCGTCATCACAATTTGGTCATCCGAATTTGGATTTGTGTTAACCCATTACCCACCAGCACTAATGTAGTTTTTGAATCCAAACCTAACGCATGCGCAGACTGAATTTTAGTACACAACGCATGCACAGACTGAATTTTAGACTGCAAATTGAGAGCTGGGGTATCGCGTCAAAAATGTGGGGTTATCCTAACCCAAGAGTGGCCCCAAACTTTTGAAACATAGAAATTTTACTAATTTTTGTTTAATATATATAGACTAAAATAAATTTCGTACAAATACAGTCGACACCTGATTTGTCGTCAGGTACAGTAACGGTCAGAAATTCGGATCCTTATAAACGATATGCATAAATTTTGCATGCATAAATGATCAGTAAAGCATTTAACAAAAACTAAATTGGTATTATATTAAAATCATATTTTTAAATATTTAGATAATCTAAGTATGAACTTGATATCACAAGTAACAGGTAAATGCAACATTATAAACATTTTCTTAGGTTATTTAAAATTAATACATATTGTTAATATAATATACAAATGTGTATTAAATATTGAGTTATTTCAGATAATTTTCATTTGATTTATCAATTATGCTAGAAATAGTTTTCTGTTATACTCGAATTCTAAAATGTTGTACACCATATGCAGCAATATTTTTTGTAACTCCTTAAAATTCCCAGAACTTTTGTTAACTAACTAAAAATTTCTCGTTGTAGGTTAAATGTTAAAATATTAAAACTCATAATAAATAATTTCTTGCTTGAGGCCGATAATGGGTGACATTTTTTTACTTAACAATTTTTTAACTCATTAATACTCCATGACGTCATCATTCTTATACGAAAAAAATCCCCTAATATGAGTCATATGACCACAATTCAGCTAAAATAAACATTTAGATATTGGTTGATGGTTTATTTTTGAATTGATAAAAATTCCTGGAACTAAAAAATTTCTCAAGGTTAAACACATAATACAAAAAATTCCCCTGAGGTACAGTATACACCCGATTTTCGGTAGTACGGTGGTGGTCAGAAATTTGGACCCCAGAGTCCGAAGTTAGTTTTGAAATCTTAATCAATGTCCAGCGCTCAGTACAGTGCCCCGACAAAATTTATCGTTAGCAGTCGAGTCAAATGGTTTCTTTGTTCGTTTAAGATGACGCACGTTGTAACCGCGTGTTGGGGTCAAAGGCTAAGGTTTACACGTACACAAAATAAGCACAGTATGCTTCAAAAAGTGATCGACTACCTTTTTGGTCAGGGGGTCCACACTTTTGACACGGCAGTGTACCAAAAATTTAAGTACAGTACGGCGTCAAAAGTTTGGGGTCACCCCCGAGTTAGGATATCCCCCACATTTTTGACGCGGTAGTGTACTTTGGGAGCTAAGGCCCGTCCGCACCACTGGTCAGGCCGCTTGCTATCTAACACCCTTCTAACTGAGCACCCGAGCTGGACGCAACACACCTGTCGAGACTCACAATCATGAATCTCTCGCCCGCGAACTTGGGCTATTAATCACTGCCACCACGAAACCAAACCTCAATGATCGAGGCGAGCACAAGGCCCGCTGGGCATCTCGGCCCCCGTGGTACCGATAAGAGCAATACGGTCAGCTTTTGGATCCCCAGACCAGCCGGGCACCTCCCAGATTTAACCCCCGAACAGTAGGGCTCTGGTGGGCCCTGTCGGTGGTAGTCCACGATGATTGAAAACACAGGTAGGAGCTTAAACGGATGGCAACAACTAGCAAAAGACATGGCAACGATGGTCGATGGTCGTGTTCGACTTGTTTGATACAAGAAACAAAGTCAGTTAAGGTTGTCAACGGTGAACGTCTCGAGACTACTGACGCGACACAAAGCTACCTTCTGGGTACGACACCCCTAACGATGGAATGCACGGTTATGATTATTTCAACCTGTCCAACGATTTTCTGACGCGAATCAAAGGCCCTTGTGGACATGAAATTCCCAACGATGGTAAGGGTTTACATGAGCTGTCGAAGAACCTGCAACAATATTCCTCCCCCTTCACACCTTCGAGAAAAAAAAACCAGTTTGTCGCAGACACTAATCGGCGCCCCTCCTCACCAGGAATGCCCAGGATGCAAATCTTTTAAAGTTGCGAAAGTTCTCCTCGCTACTGAAAACGCGGTCGTCTCTCCACCCACTGTTCACTTTGTAGACGCCCCATGCTTCAGAATCGTGACGTTCTTCGTATTTGGCAAGTCATTAGGATGTGTTCCCAGGTCTCGTCGAGTCCACACCAAGGGTACCGATCAGTGTCCGCGAGACCTCGCCTAAATAGAAAACTGTAGAGGCTGCCGTGCCCCGTTATCAGAAACGCCGTCTCCAAGTTAAGATTAAGCCACTTCCCTAAGGTCAGTGCTCTCACGTCGGGTACAAATTGTGCAGTGACCCTACCCTTATTTGTAGCCGTCCAGCCCATTTGCCACAGATTAAGTGCCCGCTCCCTGCATTCGAGAATGGTCTGGTACTCGTCCATACCCCGCTCCCTCCTTTCATCCTCACTAATGAAGTCCTCCTCATCCAAGTGTATGCATAGGTACAGTAGAACCCCAAACTACAAGCTCCCAAACATCGTTAAAATGGAGTGAACAAAATTGGGGTTCTACTGTGTCACCGTACCCGCCTAGCATATCTACTCCCTAGTTTTTTACATTGGACTATTATAAGAACTATTCAGTATGTGCTGTATGCAACTTTAAATGGTTAAACAAAGGTTTTAAAGTTTATTGGTTTTGTACATGTTTTGTTAACAATTTGGTGGATTACGTATTCACTTTATGTGGCAAAGTCGTAAGTAGGAAGCTTTGGAGTGGTGTAAAAATAAAAATGCAAAGTATTGCATTTTATTACAATATGACGTTTTTATTAAATTTTACAATGTATACAAACGTCTACAGTATACTGTAAATGTTGGGATTTTGATGGAATAAATATTTTATATGTATTATTATTTCTTGGGCTAGGTGCGCACTAAGTTTTTTGTCGCGCAGCGAAATATCGCAGCAGTACAGTATTCTGCCGCACTACAAGTTTGTAATATAGGTTTATCATTTGTATTTCTCGCATTTGCAGCGATTCGCCGCAATAACCAAAATATCTGTAGCAAGTTACAAAATGTTTGTGATGCAGTGATTGTTTAATTTTTGTAACACATTCGTTTAAATTTAACAACACGTAGTACGAGGATATTTTATAACTTATTATTACACGAGAGGTAGAGGTTTGTATTTTTTTCGAATAAATTTGGGTTTGTCTAATGAAAATTTGTTGCCTAGCAATTTAACGAGAAGAATTGTCAACTAACAAAAACGCGACAGCGAAGCTGAAGCAAAAAAAAAAACAAGTGACGAGCAAAAAAACCTCACACCTAATTTTTTTGGCGTCCCCCCCAAGACCTGCCGCCTTTGGACACATTTGGCGCCCTCTGTGAGTGGTGCCCGGTGCATGATAGACCCTTTTGCACCCCCCTCGCTACGCCTCTGAATGTTTATAAAATACATATATAATAAGTATAATAACCAAATACATAGATTAAAATTTGGAACGTATGTTAAAATACTTTTGTAAATAATATTTAAACAATATAAAAAAGTAATTTAGCTGTCCTAATCTCTTAAATAGGCGAATAAAAATTATTTGTATATTATTATCATGCTAATTTGAAAATTTAACTGGGAAAATTGTTTGATATATATATATATATATATATATATATATATATATATATATATATATATAATTAACAGTATTATTTAATACATTGTTACTATGGTTCTGAAATCAGTTAAATTTACGAATACGAATTTTTGTTTCATTTTTATCGTGTTTACCTACAATGAAATAACCAATTAAATGTTTTATACCATTTTTTTCGCTTTAAAAATCTGTCCTATTTTTTTTCCATGGTAAAAGTGGAAAAACTACAATATTCTTATGGGACTTGATACACATGAGTTAAATTGATTTAAAAAATCTCAGTTTTAACAAAGAATAACATCTCAATATCATCGAAATTGGAGACGGGCACCAGAGAATGGGGGAATAAAAACTAGTATGTAACTTAAGGGAGTGATTCACCCCCACAATGTTGCTCATATTCTTGCTATTATTCTAACTGTTTTAGACTATTTACCAAGAAAAAGGAGTTCTTAAACTATTCAAATAGTACGATTGTGTCGACATAGTTACCCCAACGTAACTACCTCTAGACTTGATATTACGAAATTGGGCAAAAACAGGTCGATGAGATTCTTTTACGGATATTTGTTATTTGTTAATATATTTTATCTTTTACCCTCTTTTCACAAAATTAATCCCCCAAAGTTTAACCCTTGACCACCCCTGTTGATGTAATTTGAACAGACTACATATCGATAGATAGCCGTTTAAAAAGAGCAGCATCGCCAATTTAACCTTTTGCCCTATCTCTTACAATTTTCGGAAAATTTGCAAAATTAAACTTTTGCTGCAATTTTTGAAGGGCGATTTCACTCCTTTTTTAACCGGTTTTCCGCAGATAAAAAAATACGGGTCTCTTAGATTTCAACAAAGAATAACTATCTCAATATCATCGAAATCGGAGCGGGGTACTGGGGAATGTTTCCTTGCTAGTATTGATTTTACAACCATATTTATAGTTTTGCATAGTATTGCCCAGCTAGAGTATGCATAGTATTTGAGACAAGATCACAGACTAAGACTGATTTTGCTCACCATTACCTACATGGTTGATAAGATTTAATTCGAGTAAGCAAAAGAAGGGGAAAAGTTGTAAGTTGCTTAAGGTACCATCACAGTGAGATCGGCTGAAAAATAGTCAATTTTCACAATTTTTTTTCGGATGGATAGGATGGGGGAATGGGGATGAATTTTTTTTTTACGATTAACACCACTATTTAACAATACAAAAATATTTTTTTTATTTATTTTTATTTATTTTTTATATTTATGATAATTTTTGGAAAAAAGTGTCTTAAAAAGGCCGAAATTTGATGCCCATGATGCCTATGATTGCGGCCGCAGTTTTTATCTGAAAAAAGTCAAATGGATTATCAATCTGTCGGTAAGCCGCTATGTTCCTATGGGAGCTTTTTTTTTTTAAATCTTCCTATTATTTCACACGGAAAACTGTAAAAAAATTTTTACTTTTTATTCAAACCGCCGCCATTTTTTTAAATTTAAAAAAGAAGCTTCCATAGGAACATAGCCTACAGATTGATAATCTATTTAATTTTTTTTCAGATGAAAACTGCGCCCGCAATCGTGGGTACCAAATTTCGCCCCTTTTTAAAGACACTTTTTTCAAAAAATTATAATAATTATAAAAAAATAAATAATTAAAAATAAATAAAAAATATTTTTGTATTGTTAAATAGTGGTATTAATCGTAAAAGAATTCATCCCCATTCCCCCATCCTATTCATCCGAAAAAAAATTGGTGAAAATTGACTATTTCTCGGCCGATTACACTGTGATGGTGGCTTAAAAGTTGTTTATAAAAATTACTAAATAGGTAAGACATAATTAAATTATTTTCAAAATACATCCATCACTGTAACTAAAACTTAAACCATTCATGACAAGATAATTCCATCAACTGATATTACAATCGTTAGTTGTTACTACTATAACGGGAGTAACAAAACATCATCAAAGATATATCAAATGAAATACTGTGAAATACACGAAACATAAGGTTAAGACTTTAATAACATCGTTACATTAAAATTTTCTTGAACTTGATCAAAATTATTCTAATAAGTTAATATTTTATTATTTCCAATATATCCAATACTTGTAAGCTTCCAGTATATCTAAACCTTATACTTCATTTTCTAAAATATTATGTATTCAAATCTAGTGTTACACAGCGTCCCCACCATAAGAGAGTATAATAGAAATATTTGTTACTGTAGGACATATTTGATCTATCGTGGGTACTATAGAATGCCACATTTGGATTTTTTGATTTTAAAACTCAAACTTACCTATTCCTAAAATTCTTTTAGTCGAATTTTTCATAGAAAAAATTAGACTTATGCAGCTTATAAGATAAGAACAGGACGAAGCGAGAATAGGGGCGTTTTCGAAGCCAAAGAACACGATTCTGAAGAAAAAAAAGATATATATATATATATATATATATATATATATATATATATATATATATATATATATATATCGATTTAAGAATGGTCACCAAAAATTAGCTCGATAAAAAAATTTTTTAAAGGTCGCTCAAAATTTTTTAAAATTTGAAAATGGGTCAAAAATCGATTTTTTTCCCATCAATTTTTTTTTCTCATCCCTACATGTTGTATGAGACCAAAAAAAATAATGGTTTTTTTGCGCCACCCTAATATACCACACACACACACACACACATATATATATATATATATATATATATATATATATATATATATACAGGGTGTAAAACAAATAACTCTCTTCCTTTTGTGGGGTGACTCATAGCACCCTGTAGACATTAAAATCGCAAGATTTTTTTCGGAATTAACAGTCGCATCACCCCTCAAAAGGATAAGAGTTATTTCCATTACACCCTGTATATAATATATATACACATATACATATAATTATGTGTATATGTATGTGTGTATATATTTTATACAGGGTGTAAAGGAAATAACTCTTATCCTTTTGAGGGGTGACGCGACTGTTAATTCCGAAAAAATTCCTGCGGTTTTAGTGTCTACAGGGTGCTATGAGTCACCCCACAAAAGGAAGAGAGTTATTTGTTTTACACCCTGTATATATATATATATATATATATATATATATATATATATATTCCCGCTACCGTTTGTTATGTGTAGACCGACGTCTTCAAGCAGTGCTATTTTTTGTTTCTTAAAACTTTATCTAGAAACTATTTATTTTGGTACTCTTATATAAATAAATAAATATTTATATAAATAAATTGTTGTTTAGGGGAGTTGGTGAATAAAACGATTTTTTGAAAGGATTTTAACGAAACTTCTCTAGATATTTATTTAATTCAATACCAATAATACGAGTTTAAAAAAAATTGACACCCCAATTTTGAGGAAAACGATTTCAAAGTTTTGTAATTTTAACACGTGCTTTTATGGAAAACTTTTTTTTTGACGGAATGAGGTGAAATTTGATAAGTGGGGCTCATTCCGATGCACAACAATACTGTCAAAGTGGGGTCCAATTTTAAGCAAATTTTGGATCCGATCCAACCTTTAAGGGGGTCGTGGGGGACGACAAAACAATAAAACTTTTTCAAACCAGTTGGATATAATGTTTCGGTCAATTATCTACAACATATCCAAAATTCAACTTCCTGGGGTGATTTGGAGGGAGTAGAGGTGTCCCAATTAAACCTAGAGGGCTAAAGTCATCCAAATAAACCTAGAGGCTGAAATTTTGTACATGTACTGAGTTAGTATCCAGTTAGTGCCGTTTAGGAATTCCACATTACCTTGCCTCCACTTCTCCCATTTTTACATCGGAATTCAATGGTATTGTTATATGTGTTTAAAATGATTTATTTTGAGACTAATACAAGTAGGCATAGTAAATTTTTAAAAAAAGTGAACTGTTATAATAAATGTAATAAATATTGTAATTTAAGAAATATTATTAAAGTCAGTTTTTATTTATAAAATATGAATTTTGGATTTTTTGGAAGAAAAAATATCTTCATAAAAGCCTTCCAGTTTACTATTTAAGGTCCTTTTTTAGCGAATTTTCAGAATGAAAATTCAGCTATTACAGCAGCTCTTATGGTAAGACCTAAGCCCGGGACTATGGCAGAAATTTGTTTTGGAGCCTCTAGAACTCGAAAATCTACTTCACTAAAATTATATATATATATATATATATATATATATATATATATATATATATATATATATATATATATATATATATATATATATATATATATATATGTATTTATGTGTGTACGCGATAGCTGTCGAACGAAGCATTTAATTGTTACGAAATTTGGTAAAATCGTTAATTGTTCAAAACGCTTGGATAAGTTCGTTAGGCAGACACATCCGATGCCACAGACCGGATATTTTGGGCTTTAAAGTCTTTTTTTTGTGTTTTTGATCAGAATTTAAAACTTTTTCAAAAATTTTATTACATTATCAAAAATTTCGTAAGAAGTTATATCAGAGAGCTTTTTATACTTTTCTTCTATATAACGTGGTTCTTAAGAAAAATCAAAAATAATCTCTTTTTAAAAGTCTCTTTTTATTTGTTATTTCACTCTACCTCGTTTGATTTTTCTATTTAATATATATTGTGTTTATAAATGTGTCTAAGGGTGTTTCGTCACTAGTTATTTCTATTACCTAAATATATGTCAGATTTCTTTAATTAAACATTATGAATAATGTCTTAATAAATTTATAAAGTTATATTATAAATGTTAATCAATTAAATTGTACTATTTATTTGATTAAATAAACTTTTGACATATTTTTTTTGTGGTGTTGAATGGCCCTTAGCTATTTGTAAACGAAGTACAAATTTTGATAATGTTAGTTTTTTTGTTTTGTTTTTTTATAACAATCTGTCAAATGGAATCATTTTTAAATATATGCATATAATATGCATGCATGTATATAATCTAATTATAAATATTTTTGTTTTAACACATTATATTTATTATTTTGAAAATTTTCTTATTTAATTTTAAATAAGATGAACTAAATTAGAAAAAACTAATTGATGGTAAGGAAATTTTATAAAAAAAAATATATATTTGACAAGATTTTGATGACATATAATTGGTATACTTTGGAATTAAAAACAAAGTACATGGGTACAATATAGTGTTTTTAACAGAAAATAAAGTTTTTGGAGCAACTAAACAGTGCCGGAACAACTAAATTAGCCATGTAGCAGGAGCCAGCAGTTACGAGCCTCGCGCTTGTGTCCAAAAAAAACAATACAAATTCACACAACATGAGTTATTTAACAAAAAAAAAAAAAGAAGATAGAAAAAAACGAGTTTTGGCTCAACTTACATTTGAATCCTAAATCAAATCTACATAAGTGACATTTTTGACAGAACTGACTTTTTGCTAAAATAGTAAAGTATGAAAATATATGCAAACGGATTGTTTGGTGTAAAAAGCGCACAAAAAAGAACTTGTAAAAACACCAATAAAATTATGTATCATTTAATTAAAAATAAATTTTAATCTTTCTTAAAATATTTTACATTGTTACACATATAATTTAATTTCCATTAATAATTGTTAATGAATTTTAACCTCTTTACACACGACAGTTAGCTATTCAAACATTTTTACATTTGTGATTAAGTGTTAATTCGTTGTTGAAAACATTCATCACAAAAGATTGGAAATTTCTTTACTCTCAAGTAGATTGCTTGTCTACAATTTAATTGAAATACTCATAAAACAATCTAAAAAATAAAAAAATACATTAATTAATTATTAAATTTTTTGAAATATTTAACATCTTACCTGAATGGGGTTATAAGTTCCAAAATATGTTACAACCTTTCAAAATGTTGAACAATAATCCTATTTCAAATTTTAAATTTGTAATTCAATATCGACTAGATAAAATGTTTACAAATGAAAATGATTTCTACACACTAACTAAAAAAGTAATAGCCCATTTTCTGAACAAAGGAATAGACATTAAAGTATCCATTATTAGAGATTAAATATTAATTGTGTAGACAACCCAGCAGAGGGCAACAAGTTACAAACAACAAAGCAAATTCGTCAAAGCGGCAAATTTAAATAATAAATAAATAATTATAATTTTTTGTTTAGTCTATTTAAGAAAATAATTAGTCAATTAAATAAGTGTTAATTTATGATTTATTGAAGTAATAACTTTGATTACTAAAATCTAAATCTTTTTAACAATGATTTATTATTAAATAATCAATATATAGATATATAATACAATTAGAAAAAATGTTATAAAATTTTGTGAAAAGCACACAGCCAAGGTTACTTAACGGATTTCGACTAGTGAAGTGTCTATGAATAGAGCATCATATCAGGGGTGGCACAAGAGAGCCTGAATTTTCAAATTTGGTTTCATTATTAGTTGTTATCGTTAGTTACGGAGCCACAAATTTTAATTTTTTTCCAAAGCAATTACACGTAAAGTAAAATAAATTGTTTATTCATTTCTCTTATAGAAATGGATAAACGGATCTCAGGTAACTGTACTATTATTATTTAAATTAAAATAAGATGATTTTGTTAGTATAAGTGAGGGCAAAATTATCACCCAGGACCTTGGGACCCCAAAAAAACTTCTTCATACTAAACAGCTGGGCGGATCTCAAGAAGATGTTGCGAAAATTAGATATGCTACTGAAATATGAATATTACTTGCTTTTATAGTATTAATTATTTAAGTAACTGTTTTTGTACAGAATTTCAGAATAGCGAATTAAGAAGTGAAGTAAGGTTAAGATTGTTCTCCAGAACCTTCTAATAGGGATCACATTAAATAGCTGAATGGTGCGGACAATTAAATCGATCCCCAAGTTACCCTTCAAACACTATTGGAATTCCAAAAAAAGATGAAAGTAGCATTAAAATTGTTATTCTCCAAGAAGGGTCTAAAACTGAAGAATATCTAAAATTATTATTACGGATATCAGAGCAAAGGTCTCAAACTAAAGCTACAAAATACAAAAATGTATTCCATTGTACGAAATTATATAAATCAAAATTAAAACAAAAATAAAACAAAACAGACACCTGAGTATATATATATATATATATATATATATATATATATATATATATATATATATATATATATATATATATATATATATATACGTATATACCGGGTGTAAAACAAATAACTCTCGTCCTTTTGTGAAGGGCGACTCCCAGCAAACTGTAGACACTAAAACCGCAGGAATTTTTTCGAAATTAACAGTCGCGTCACCCCTCAAACGGATAAGAGTCATTTCCTTTACACCCTGTATATAATATATGCACACATACACACACATATATATATATATATATATATATATATATATATATATATATATATGTAGGTGTGTATATATATTATATACAGGGTGTAAAGGAAATAATTCTTATTTCCTATATCGAGGGGTGACGCGACTGTTAATTCCGAAAAAAATCCTGCGGTTTTAGTGTCTACAGGGTGCAAAGAGTCACCCACAAAAGGACAAGAGTTATTTGTTTATATATATATATATATATATATATATATATATATATATATATATATATATATATATATATATATATATATATATATATTTGTGTGTGTGTCTGCGCGATAACTCTCGAATGAAGCATTCAAATTTTACGAAATTTTGTTAGAAGTTCAAAAGTCTCAAAAGCTGGGACGAGTTCGTTAGCTGATATGTCCGATTTTTAGAAGCCATTTTTCACCATTTTTAGTGATTTTTTGGTTAAACTTATTTAAATGCATATGTGCTATACTATATGATCCGCCAGGGTCCTGGGGACTCAAAAGTAAAAAATTAACTACTCAACCGATTTCGAAAATCTTATCACTGTTATAGAGTTAAACTATTTTAGATGGATACAAGTTGTTATATGAGATCCGTCAGTGTCCTATCTTTGAAAATTCGCTATGTTATGCAGGTGCTGCGACAGGGGTATTAATATTTAAAAATCAAACACAAAGGCTATTGGCGGATAAGCATGGGTAGGAATGCCCTTGTACGAATTGTGTTGGCTTTTTTCTGGCGAACTGTTATCAACATAAAACTGAAATTTACTGAGATTCAGCCCTTAAAAACTTAACCCTTTTTTTAAAGCCCCGATCAGCCGGTCACTTATCATTGCTTTTGAAACCATCAAAATGACAATCCGCCTATACTGTTTCAATCATATTTAGATATCTTGAAAATACGGAAGATGTAGCGAAAAATTCGACTCCCGTGATAAAGCCCCTCTGCTCCTGGCGTTTTTTATCTAAGCAGTCTTCTAGTTGACAAAATAAGATAGGTAATTGTGAAAGCATGGTCAAAAACTATTTAATTTTTGGCCATAGAGTCAGGTTTGGGTTAGGCAACCCTAGTGCATTGGATTGTGTTACTTACTTTATTACTATTCTTTATTTTTTTCACAAAAATTTTCTTGTTTTATGATGTAAGACTTTTGATGGTCAGCTTTTATTTTATAACGTTTTTCGAATTTCTTTAGACAATAATTATTGTTTAAAACGTTCTAAACAATAATTATTGTATATTCATCCACATAGACTCATTTGCATTTATTTTTTTTTGTATTGAAGCATTTTCGTTTTAGAAACACTATTAAATTTTTTTATTGAGTACATTTTTTATTGTAACTTTTTTTTACTCTATAATTAGTTAGGACAATTTTCCTAATTGTGTAGCAAAAAATTAAATTTAAAAATTAAAAGTTTAAAAATTAATTATATTTATATTTATTGATTAATTATTTATTGAGGGGTTAAATTTGGGTGCTACTATTCGGGTTGATTGGGGTTTCGATCAGCAGAGCATTTCTCCGGGTCTTATGGAGACAAGAGTGAGTGGCAGTGGAAGATTATGGTCGCAGATCGTTTTCCCAAAACCATGAGATCCCCAAATAACCTAAATTTTCTTTCGACTACTAAAAGGGTGGTTTTTAAATTAGAAATACGAGAATTCATAAGTTACAATTTTATTACAACAAAAGGTGACTAGAAACAATTTTTGAATTACAGTATTTGGAATCTTTGAATTTACAATAAATAATTACAAGATTGAAATAAATTTACATAATATATTTTAAAATAGAACTTGCATCTTAGTCTTTGGTGTGGCCATACTTTCCGAACCGAGACGCACGATACAAGCATATGGTGTGTACTGGCTATGGGAACGTATCACCACATCAGTTGGTAAATTTATAAATTATAAATTTATACACCTTTGGGTTAAACATAAACTTGAAGTTTCGAATTTTATGGAACGATTTTAAATATTGCTATAAAATATGTTTTCTAAAGATATGTTATTAATTAAATTAAATTGATGTCACTATTTGAAATTTTATAATTGTATCTTTAAATTTTACGACTAGAATAATCTGTATAAGCATTTTATAAGTATCAAATTTTATGAAATTGTAAATTAGTCGATATGACAAAAATAAAATTAGATTTAAATTAAAATGTTTTAGAAAGTTACGTTACGAGTTCTATTTCGCAAATAAATTATACGATTTAAAGGATTATATCAGATATCGAAATCTTAGTAAAGGTCACACGTGCTTTTCTATATTTTTTAGACCGGAAATGATTATGTAATTGAAAGAGCATTGAATTATAAATAGAATGTTTAAATATTTGAAAACTTACTTAATAATGAATTAAACAAATTTAAATTAACTTAAACTATACTGGCAGAACTGATGTTCGCCGCATCGACGTACGTGTCGGAAAATTAAATTTAAATTAACTTTAAACTATACTGGCTGAACTTTACGTTCGCCGCATCGACTTACATGTCGGAAACTAAACTTAGATTAACTTTAAACTATACTGGCTGAACTTTACGTTCGCCGCATCGACTTACATGTCGGAAAAACTAAATTTAGATTAACTTTAAACTATACTGGCCGAACTTTACGTTCGCCGCATCGACTTACATGTCGGAAACTAAATTTATATTAATTTTAAACTATACTGGCTGAACTCATGTTCGCCGCATCGACCTAAGTGTCGGGAAAACTAAATTATAAACTTATCAATTTAATAAACTATAATTTTCATAAACTATAAGCTATTTTTAGTCGTAGACTTTTTTTGCTAAATCCCCAGGAAATCTTTTAGAAATCTGGATGAATGCGAAAGTACAAACGACGTTAAATATTTAAATGTAAATTATTTTTACATGTTACATTTAATTATTTTTTCTTTTATATATCTAATATATATATAAATTATCTTTTATTTTAATTTAAATAAATTTCCAAAATATATTTATTTTAAATTAATTATACGATTTTTCAAAATTTAAAATTATCCTACATACTACGTTTAATTATTTTCTAACCATTTAAATATAAATTATTTTTCCATTATGTTTAAGTAAATTTCCAAATATGTTATAATAAAATAATACTTATCTTAACAATGATGAATTTGTAATTTTCAATAATACACTTAAATAAATGATACTTAAACTAATTTTAAAATATACATATTTTTTATTTTTGATGTGTGCGGCCCGAAGGCCACACGAGAAGAGAACCTCTCCCTAACTATCCTCTAACTAACTAACTGTCCTGTGTCATTTTTTTAATTAGTATAAGTTATTTATTTAATTATGTAATTTGTTTTGTTAATTATATTTTTTTGAAAAATAAATGTTTAATTAAATAATGTACGCACCCGTTACAAATTTAAATTTCAGATTTCTGCAAACGTGTAATTAGTTTTTTTTTACATTGTCCCTAGATATCAATTTGAAACTATAACACTAGATGTCGTTAATGTATATACATATATAATTGATTTTTTGAATTCTTTTAGATAATATATTGGACTGATATTAATTTCAAACATAGATGTTAGATGTCAGTATTTTAGCATTTTTACAAATCGATTATTTATGAATTAGATTAAAGTTTTATTATCGATTTCCAAAGTAAATGTTGAATTGATTGATCACATGTAGCAATAATTATTGCTACAATAGTTTTACCGCATGTTCTTAAAAACAAGTCAAGTAAATTTTTTTTTTATTTTATACGATATATTGGTATACATTCTTACAAGCTTCCTTTTAAAAAGCATACTAGTTAGTAATAAAAATGCTTCGTGTCTTTTCAGTAGTTGAGGCAAGTATGTACTTTACATATTTCAATTTTTAAATGTTAATTATTATTAAAATATCTTAAAAAAGAGCAGTGGTATTTTATTTTGAATAGCGTAAATGTTTACAACAGCTCGCAAAAGTTCTTTATTAACTAATGTTTTTAAAACACATTTCTGTTAAACAAGAATTTGTATATTAAACCTAAAATAGCTCAATGTAATAGTAATACTGAATAGTTTAAAAGGTGATGGCATGTTATGGTTTATTGAAATATTAATTTATAAGTCATTTATTACGTATAAAGTACGGTTTGCAAAGAGATAGGAGCAGGTATACTAGTATAATAAGCGATAAAAGTTTGGAATGCTCCGGAATCAATATCTACCCGATTTTTATTGTTAAGAAATTATAAGCCATTTCAGTTAGTGTTTGGGACAAGTACTAGGTATAATCAAGTGTTAAAGGCCTTTTAGATGGTCATGTCAGTTCTCAGTTCAGTTTCAGTTTCAGTCAAACTGTCAGTTTATCCTACGTGTAAAAAGTAAAATCTGAAAGGAGAACTGAAACGGAGATTGAGAATTGATGGATGGATAAACCTATTTATATCATTTCAGTTCTTAGAATTCCTATGTGTAAACAAGCGCGACATCCCTTAGTTCACGTTAGTTCTCTTGAAAATCAGGGTAACCCGACTGAACAAAGACCTAAAGCGACTAAGAACAGGGAGAGTGAACGGACTGTGTAAAAACAAACCTTCTTCCGAGCTGAAATGAAACAAGAACGGAAACTGAAACTGAACTGAGAGCTGATATGACCGTCTAAAAAACCCTTCATAGTAGTACTCGGATAACGCGGTTTGTCCGTTTATCTACCTATCTATCTGTGTGACCTCGATAAAATTTGCCGTCCCACCAAAAAAATTTACAAAATCCCAAAAAATTACTGGATAAAAAATAGGTGTATTTAGGTGTAAATTAGGTGGGTTAATAAAAAATTAGGTGTTCTTACCGTTTTCGAGAAAACGTGAAAAACAAAAGGGACGGCTAGGTTTACGTAAACCTAGCCGTCCCATTGGTAAAAAAGAATTAATTTAATTAATTTAGGTAATTTAAAGTATGCAGAATTAGGTGTAAATTAGGTGTTTTTCGACCATGCTGACAAAAATTTTGTAAAATGAAAATAATAAGAAAAATCTTATAAAATATTTTAAACCATGGTAGCGCTGTGAACAATGTTAAAAAACGTTATACACAGCGCTTCCACTCTTTGCTGAATATTATATTTTGTTATGTAATTGAATAGAAAAATGTCAAAAATTTTCTTAACGTTCCCAGCGCCCCCAACCGCAGCACTATAATAATCATGTTATGAATATATAATAACTTGTTATAAATTTAAATTACAATGTAAATATATACCGTAAACATTCAACTGAAGTTTTTAACTATTTTGTTAAACGGATGAGTGTAAAAAACTTTAGAAAAATAATTTATTTTCCTTCACAGCGCTCCCGTTGTTTCTTAAGTTACGTACACATTATACCATATAGTTGCAAAGAAAAATGTTTAACATTTTATAAGATTCCTACGGTTTCATAATGTCGAAAGCTTAAATATTTGCTACAATTTAATTCCTACAAATTTGGGCACAGTACGAGTTGTTTGGATTTTTACACTTTACCATATGGATACGAAGTTCAAATCTTAATTGAGCTTTGGAACAGGTGCAGTAAATCGAAGATATATAATTGTATATTAGAATTATTATAAAATTTTAGATAATACTTACCGAAAATTTTCTTTAATTCATTGGATACATGATTGTAAAAATGGTGGAAATACTTAAACGTCTAATAAAAAAATATCACTGTGTGTAAATAAATAAATAAATAAGTAAAAAGAAATGTTTGTTTATTCTACTTTTTGTAATTAGATCTTTAGTATTTCCACCATTTCTACAATCATGTATCCAATGAATTAAAGAAAATTTTCAGTAAGTAATATCTAAAATTATATTATAATTATAATATACAATTATAGGTATATCTTCGATTTACTGCACCTGTTCCAAAGCCCAATTAAGATTTGAACTTTGTATCCATATTGTAGCAAATATATAAGCTGTTAGATTTAAATCTTTCCGCCAAATTCGTTACGTCACGTTAGTCAAGTATAAGAATATATATTTTTTTTTTAAATTTTGTTTAGAGTAGTACTGTCTACTCTCTCTTTTTTTCTCTGTGTTCAAGTTACGCACATGTCACAAATATTTTCTATGTAATATTTAATCTGTTTTATGTTCTTTAATCTTCAATTTATTCATTTACATTTCTTCAAATGCTGACTCAATAAGTTATTTACTGCTACCTGATAAAAATATCTTAACAGGTTATGGGCCCAGGAGCAATTTAACTGGTAAAAATTGGTTAGGCAAAATTTGAGGTTACACTAACACGTGCCGTCAAATAATTGAAAAATATAAAAATGAGTGTTATCAAGATTTGTGAACTTAAGAAGGACAACTATGATTCCTGGAAAATCCACGCCCAAGCTATGCTTGTGAAGAATGGCGTTTGGGGTTATGTTGATGGAAGTAATGTTATTCCTTCAAGTCTAAGTGGAGCCGATGCTGCTTCAAGAGATGTAGAGCGTAGAAATTGGCTTGAAAAAGATCAGATAGCTAGAGCTGATCTAATATTATCAATTGGAGCTGATGAACTACATCATGTTGGTGACTGTGCGACGTCCAGAGATGTATGGCTCAGATTGGAGTCTGTTTTTGCTCCTAAAGGACCTTTGAAGAAGATACAATTGTTAAAAACATTGTTATTTACAAAACTTCAAGAAGGAGGTGATACAAGAGAACATATTCGTCGATTTTTTGGTGCTTTAGATAAGTTAGCTACAATGAAGATTACTTTTCATCCAGATGTGGTATCAATTGCTTTATTATATAGTTTACCTGCTAGTTTTGAGCAGTTCAAGCTTGCAATTGAAGCTCGTGATGAGTTGCCATCTGCTGATGTATTAAAAACAAAGATATTGGAGCATGCTGAAGCTCAAAGTAATGATGAATTAGTTCAAGCTGCAGGAGCAATGGTAATCAAAAGCAACTCAAAAGGATCAAAATACAAAAAGGGTAGTCAAAATGGTGCTAAATCCAAACAAAGTAAGATCCGATGTTATACTTGTGGAGAACTTGGTCATAAATCTCCAGAGTGCAAGGAATCAAGCAAATCTAGTCAGTCAAATAAACGCAGTCTAAAGAAACAAGCTGCAAACAAAGCAGATGAGTCATATGGAATATACTTTGGTGCTAGAGCTCACAATATTGGTGAATGCAATTTGCTATCCGGTGAACCTTGGATATTAGATAGTGGTTATTTATGCAACAGCAGAGAAAAGTTTGAAGTTCTGGAAGAATCAACTTGTGGTACTCTGAATTTAGCAAGCAATTCATCTACAACTGTTCAAGGATGCGGAAATGTTGTTATTCCTATGGATCGTGAAGGATACCCACGGGTGGTTGAACTAAAAGATACCCTATATGTTCCTGATTTGAGATCAAACTTGATGTCAGTGGCCAAAATTACTGATAAGGGTCACAGTGTTCTATTTACTAAAGATTCTGCAAAGATTATGGATCCAAATGGCCAGGTAAGGCTCAGTGCAATTCGAAAGAATAATTTATATTTTCTTTCACAGAATTCCCAGTTTGCTAAGGTATCGCTATGGTGAGTCAAAGTGATCTCCTAGAATGGCACGAGAAGTTAGGTCATTTAAACTTCAGGGACGTGGCCAAGCTAATTAAAGATACCATGGGGTTGGATGCTGGAAAAGTAGAAGTTCCAGATTGTGATATTTGTATTAGAGGAAAAATGACATGTTTACCTTATACAAAAAGCGAATCTCCATGCAAAGAGATTCTGAGGATTGTACATACTGATGTTGTTGGTAAAACAAGAGTACAATCACTAAATGGAGCCAAATATTTTGTTTCCTTCATTGATGATGCTACAAGATGGTCGGAAATATATTTGTTAGGAAGAAAAAGTGGAGTAATATCAGCTTTTGAAATGTATAAAAGTCACATGAAAAATCAGACAGGAAAAAGTATCAAGTGTCTTCAGTCTGATAATGGTAGAGAATATTGTAGCAATGATTTTGATAATTTACTTAAAAGTTATGGGATTCAGCGTAGATTAACTGTTCCACATTCTCCACAACAAAACGGAGTGGCAGAACGTTTCAATCGTACAATCATTGAGATGGCCAGATGTCTGTTGGCGCAATCAAAACTTCCTCAAGCTTTTTGGGCTGATGCTGTAGCCACAGCTTGTTATATTCGCAACAGATCGCCTACGTCTGCTCTTGGTGGAATGTCTCCCTATGAAAAATTAAAAGGTGAAAAACCTGATTTATCAAATCTACATATTTTTGGATCTACCGTATATGTGCTGGATAAAATTCCTACAAAAGATTAATTTGCTCCTAGATCAACAAGAGGAATTTTTGTTGGATATCCTCGAGAAGCTAAAGGATTTCGGGTGTGGTTACCTGATGAAAGAAAAGTAGTGATTGCCCGAGATGTAAAATTCGTGAAAAACGTTCCAGATTCAAGCGAAGATGATGTATTAGAAGAATTTCTAGATGGACAAGATACTGATAATCAAGATACTTCAAGTGATAGTGATGGTGCAATACAGGCAGTTGATATAAATGTACCTGCTGTAGCGCCTAGTCCGAAGAAAAGTAACTCAAGTGTTCAAAGTCCCAAAAGAAAAAGTACTAAGTCAAGTAGCAGTTCTTCAACTCAGCTTAAAACACCTGCTTTAGTTCCATTGAACCTACAACCTCCAAGGGGTCGAGGTAGACCTACGTTACACCGTACTGGTCGTAGAGGTCGTCCTCGAAAAATATTTCAATCACAGGCAAGTGGAGATGGTACTCCAAATGAAGATATTGGTGATGATGATGTATTTACCGATGGAGAAGGCGACGATAATGAAAAATTTGCCGGTGTAGCAGAAATGTCAATTAGTGAGGCCTTAAATGGTGAAGAAATGGATGCTTGGAAACGCGCAATCCAGTCTGAAATAACCAGTTTAATAAAAAATGACACATTTGATATTATAAAATACAAAGATGGTCAAAATGTCGTTGGATCTCGAGTAGTTCTCACGAAGAAGTATCAACCTGATAAGTTAAGTGGAAGATTCAAAGCCCGAATTGTTGCAAAAGGGTATAGTCAAAGATTTGGAGTAGATTATCATCAAACATTTGCTCCAGTAGCGAGGCTACAAACTATTCGCCTTTTGATGCTCCGCTACGTATGGACTACAGGTACATCAAGTTGATATTGTGACAGCCTACTTAAATGGTGTTCTTGATGAAGAAGTTATTATGGAGATGCCCGACATGCTGGAAGATATGCTGAAAAAGATAGCTAATGATGCTGACAAAAATATCGCATGCAAAGCTAATAAATTGTTAAAGGCTATCAAAACGGGTGGTGATGTATGTAGACTCAACAAAGCCTTATATGGACTTCGTCAAGGTGGAAGAAAATGGAATGAGGCTATTGATGCAAGATTAAAGAGTCTAGGATTAACTCCAACCATAGGTGAACCATGTCTTTATTATGAAAGACGTGATAATGATGGTATGTTCCTGTTACTTTATGTAGATGATATTCTGATTGCATCTAAAAGTACAAAATGGATAGAAGAAATTAAAAGAGGACTTGCAGCTAAGTTTGAAGTCAAAGATCTGGGATTAGCAAAGTCGTGTCTAGGACTTGAAATAAGTCAAGCCAAAGATAAAATAGTTATTAACCAAAGAAGCTATATCTTAGATATTATACAACGGTTTGGAATGAGCAAATGTAATACAGTCTCTACACCGTCTGAACTTAAATTTTATGAATCAAATAATAGCTCAAGTAATGATAATGAGGTGAATGAAAAATTCCCATATCGTGAACTCATTGGTGCCTTAATGTACTTATCGGTGTCTTCGAGACCAGATATATCAAACACCGTGGCAAGATTGGCACAGTTCACAAGTTGCCCTAAACGATGGCATATAGTCAGGGCAAAAAGGGTACTTAGATACCTTGCTGGAACCAAAGATTTAGGTCTAGTCTATACTAAATCAAATAAACCAGTAGTTGGATATTCAGATGCTGATTGGGGAGGTGATCCCACTGATCGCTGCTCCTTCACAGGATATGTTTTCACATTGAGCAATGCAGCTATATCCTGGAGATCACAGAAACAGCAAAGAGTTGCTCTATCAACCACAGAAGCTGAATATGTCAGTTTATCTGAAGCTTTAAAAGAAGCAATCCATTTGAAAAGCCTATTGATGGAAATTGGTCTCAATCAATTGAGTAAAATTACAGTGTTCACTGATAATAGAGGTGCTGAATGTATAGCCAAAGATCCAGTATTTCAAAAACGTACTAAGCACATTGATATAAGGTTTCATCATATCAGAAGTACAATCAAGGATGGACTGGTGGACGTGCAACACATTCCAACGCAAGAAATGGTGGCTGATGTTTTAACAAAGCCATTACCTCGTGTTAATCACGAACTCTGTACTAATAATTTAGGACTGAAAAATATTATGTTTCAGTGACGTACGATTTGAGAGGGAGGTGTTAGATTTAAATCTTTCCGCCAAATTCGTTACGTCACGTTAGTCAAGTATAAGAATATATATTTTTTTTTTAAATTTTGTTTAGAGTAGTATTGTCTACTCTCTCTTTTTTTCTCTGTGTTCAAGTTACGCACATGTCACAAATATTTTCTATGTAATATTTAATCTGTTTTATGTTCTTTAATCTTCAATATATTCATTTACATTTCTTCAAATGCTGACTCAATAAGTTATTTACTGCTACCTGATAAAAATATCTTAACATAAGCTTTCGACATTATAAACCCGTTGGAATGTTATAAAATGTTAAAATTAATATTTTTGTTTGCAACTATATGGTATAATGTGTATATAACTTAACAAATAACGGGAGCGCTGTGAAGGAAAATAAATTACTTTTCTAAGGTTCTTTACACTCATCTGTTTAACAAAATAGTTAAAAACTTCAGTTAAACGTTTACGGTATATATTTACATTGTAATTTAAATCTATAACAAGTTATTATATATTCATAACATCATTATTATAGTACTGCGGGTGGGGGTGCTGGGAACGTTAAATTTTTTTTTGATATTTTTCTATCCAATTACATAACAAAATATATAATATTCAACAAACAGTGGAAGCGCTGTGTATAACGTTTTTAACGTTGTTCACAGCGCTCCCATGCTTTAAAATATTTTATAAGATTTTTCTTAAAATTTTCATTTTACAAAATTTTTGTCAGCATGGCCGAAAAACACCTAATTTACACCTAATTCTCCATACTTTAAATTATCTAAATTAATTAATTAAATTCTTTTTTACCTATGGAACGACTAAGTTTATGTAAACCTATCCGTCCCTTCTGTTTTTCTCGTTTTCTCGAAAATGGTAAGAACATCTAATTTACACTTAAAATACACCTATTTTTTATCTAGTAATTTTTGGGGACTTTGTAAATTTTTTTTTGGGACGGCTAGTTTTATTGAGGTGTCTGTGTGAAAAGTTCTACTCTAATAATTCTCACTATAATCTTCCAAGCATACATTTCCATTATGTTGGGATAATTGAGAATAAGAAAAAGATAAATTCCTTCTTAATTAGAAACAAATTTGATTTTTCTTTCAAGCCAATCCATTTCCATGAATTTCTTAGTATTTGTTACCAGATTTCAGTACCACCAGCTCTATATAAACCCGAGCAAAATTAAAAATTTAACACAAAACTTTACTACCTATTGAAATAATATAAAAAATGTGCACAAAATTATCGTTATGGATTGTTGAGGAAAAAAGAAATAAAAAGTAAAATTGGATATGTATACATGTAGGAATGTGAGATAAGAACGACAATATATTAATTCCACAGTGCTAGACAGAGAGGCCAATAGTAATACTTTCATTTTTTTTCATAAACAAAGTCCTCTCTGTAACGACTGGCGCCTGTCTTATCGCCCATATAGACGAATGGACGTGAAAAACGGCAACAATACTTGTATAGGTACTGTAGGCATGTAGGTATATGTGTGAGTTAATGTGACGTCATCGGATGGAAACTGTTCTCATAGTACGTATGATATCAGAGGTATGTATGTTATAAATGTATACACGTACTATTGTGTTGATACCTAAATAAAATTTTGGGATATTCTAAAATGTGTGTGTGTATTTTCTTACGGGTGATTTATAAATTTTTCAGTAAATATCTGAAAGAACGATTTTAAAATAAAATGTCTTTTAACACTATGAGGCCCGAGCACTTTCATAGTAAACTTCCCCGGAAGCCGGCAATATTTAAAAAAAAAACTATATATAAACAAATACATAAAATTATTCAAACACTGAATAGATTCAACACAGTTCAACATGTATGTGTAAAACTGTAAACATACGTACATGATACGTACAGACTACATATACACTGACATTCAAATCAATTTTATTTAAAAATATAAATTATATTTTTTATGTATTATTTGTTTATCTTAAAATTTTTTATATACGTACATAGAAACCAAAAGAATATTGTGTGTTGGTATGTATTTGTGTGAGTAGGAACACATCCGTGTGATTAATGATGATAAACATCACACACATAATGCGTAACCAACTAATCAATTAATCACTGATCGCGGTCGGGCTCTGGGGATGTTTTGTTTGGTTTCGGATGCCGAAGCCGTGGGACTGAAAGTGTTAAAGAGGAGGTATTCTAGTCTAGAGAGCAAAAATTTCAGCTTTTTTTAGGGACTAATAAAAAAAAATATTAACATTTTACTGTCCATTTTTTACCATCTATTATTTAGGAACATTTCTGTGACCACAAGCCAAAGTATCTTAAGTCTAAAATTTTTATTTTTCAGAAGCCGAGTTTTTACGTTTGATAGGGGTTATAAAAAATAACTTAAACTACTGTTTTTCTGCTGTAAATTTTTTCCTATTTAAGTTGAGTAAAACGTAGGTCAATTTGACATTATTACGTAATGTTCTAATGAACAGTATGTAATAATCGATAGAAATCTGTTTTTTTACTTAAATTGACTTAAGATACTTTGGCTTGTGGCCACAGATTTAAAAAAAATTCATACAAAAAAAAAAAAAAAAAACAAACAAAAAAAAAATGAAAATTCAAGGACTAATAGCGATTTAAATATAGCAATGCAAAAAAAGTGATCTGCTGATTGACATAATTTTGGAGTTTTTGTACATCTGAAACAAGAACAAGAAAAAGATTCTGGTCTACAAAAGTTGTCACTCTGGCAGGAACAATGAAAGAAAATCTAAAAATGGTGGCTGTTTAAAAAAATATTTTTTTAAAGATTTTTCAAAATTTTTTATTTTTTAAAAATAGTAAAAATAAAAAATTCGCAACATCCGTGATTCCTACTACAAAGAAACACGTATTGAAGGTACATGCCAAATTTGCAGTCGATTGGATAAATAAAACTCGAGATATCATATCGATCAGCTTGAGAAATATAGTTCCAAGAAAAATGCATTTAAAGTTTAGAAGTTATAATACCTGATACCGGAACCTACCGTATTAATATGGCTATAATTTTGTAAATTTTCAAAATTACTAATTTCCTTCTGAGGGCACATCTTTAAAGGTTTATAATACTTTCAAAAAATGAAAAAATTCGGAAAAAATTAAAAATTTCTAAACTAGAATATTGCTTTATAGTCCAATAGTAGTAATTTTAAGCCCTATCTCACTAAACATTAATTTTAGAATAGATATAAAAGATGTTTAAAAAGAGATTCTTGTGGCGATTTCCAAGGAGAACATTTGTGCAAAATGTGAACTCCCGGAAATGTTTTTTTTTTATATTTTTTAAGCAATATTGAAAATTCATGAATAACGTTTTTTGACCTTTCACCGCTTAAGTAGTGAAAACGGTGATAGATACATTTAAAAGTGTTAAGGCCTTTTTTCTAGAGAATCGAATTCTCTACAAAGAAGTCCGCGAGAGCACCTATCTATCTTGTACAGGTGAAAAGATACAATGCTCCAAACGCGCACTCAAAAATTCACTTTTTCGAGCGTTCCGGCAGGGTGTGCCGTCCGGAACCTTGTCGGAACGCTCGAAAAAGTGACTTTTTGAGTGCGCGTTTGGAGCATTGTATCTATTCACCTGTACAAGATAGACAGGTGCTCTCGCGGACTTTTTTGTAGAGAATTCGATTCTCTAGAAAAAAGGCCTTAACACTTTTAAATGTATCTATCACCGTTTTCGCTACGTCAGCGGTGAAAGGTTATTTATGAATATTTAAATATTAAAAAAAAAAACTTGCCGGGAGTTCACATTTTGCACAAATGTTCTCCTCGGCAATCCCTACAAGAATCTCTTTTTAAAAAATTTTTATGTCTATTCTAAAATGAATGTATAGAAATTTAGTGCTATTGGACTATTAATAGACACTGTCTCATTGTTAAACGTTTAGAATGATAATATAATTACCTACTATATTATAGTAAAGAATTTTCGGTTTAGGCAGCTTTTATTGGGAACATTATGTTAAAATACTATCTAGGTAAGCTATGTTTTACGGTACAATACAGCAGTACGAAATTTTGTATTTAACACACGACTGCATTAGCTTATTACACTTTTATTAATTTTTGTATTGTATATTATATTAAAACCAGTAAAAAATTTTCAGCTCAATGTTGGTGTTTATTTTTAACACTTTCATTTCCGATCACGCGGTATCGCGTGAAAAATATAAGAACCTACTCATTGAATATAAAATATTTGGTCACCTCATAAAGTCTATATTTTTAGCTTGACTATGAAAGTGTTAATATATTTCAAGTTTTAAGTAATTTTAGCGAATTCCAGAATGGAAATTCAGCTATTACGGTCACTCTTAGGGCAAGGTTATAACAGAAATTCGTTTTAAGGTCTCTAGAATCCGAAAATGATATTCATTCACTAAAATGTATATATGATATAATATACATTATATATATATATATATATATATATATATATATATATATATATATATATATATATATATATATATATATATATATATAGGCATATGTATTTATGTGTATACGCGATAACTTGAGAAAAGCAATCAATTTTTACGAAATTTGGTAAACACGCTGGAAGTTTAAAACTCTTGTATGAGTTCGTTAGTCAGACACGTCCGATGCCACAGACCGGATACTAATGTATCGTATTCTTACTAAATTGATATTATTTATTGTGAATTTCATATTAGTTGTAGATAAAGTGTAGTACGTAACTTGGTTGCAAGGCACATTATACACCAACGTAATTACACACTTAGCGCTCGCGATCCTTGTGTAAATTTGCGCTTGTGTGTAATATGCGACTTACAACCTCAGTCACGTAATAAGTATATATTATATTGCAATTCCGGGACTAAAATACATGATTTAGTCCATCATAATAGGCAGTCAAGTGTCACTTTTAGTTCCAAGCGACTAAAAATACTTTTGCTCCCGCTTTTAATCCAATCAACAGCTGAATTTACAGAACCAATCACCAGTCAGCAAGTGGAATTTAACTTAAATAGCGTTGCTAGGTAAAATGTTAGGTAGCGTTGTAGATAAAGACAAACAGTTGTATTGTATTGTACACACTGAAGTGACAAGTAGTAAGTATAACGAATAAATAGGTTGTTTGATGTTCACTATATTGTATTTTTCTGCACAACTTGTGTCTCTTATTTACTACTGACAGCTTCGGTGTGATCAGCCAGTTAATGAAATAATCCACCTTTTCAGCCACACCGTTTCAGTTATTTGAATAAGTTATTCCGGATATGTTTTAAAATATTGGGTTGAGAAATAAGTCCGTAGCATTTTGATCAAAGAGTTTTATTTGAATAAAAACCAATTATCTCGCTACATTAGTCAAGAATGTATTCGCCATTGCTATTTACGACTTGCTCCCACCTCTCGGCCAATTCGTTGATCCTGTTTTGGCAAAAATCGCTTGGCTTGGTGTTGAAGAAGTTGTTAAGCCAATTTTTGAGGTCCGCTTCGTTGTTGATAACGCCCTTTACTTGATTCGACATTGAGCGGAACAGGTGGTAATCTGTTGGTGCCAGATCCGGAAAGTATGGCGGATGCTGAAGAACCTCTCCGTCGAGCTCTTGCAGTGCAGCTTTAATGACTTGAGCAAAATGGGGCACGGCGTTGCGCGTAAAGGAGAATGATTTGGCCTTGTCGATCGGGTCTCTTCAGCTGAATTTTCTCATTTACGATGTGACTACATTCAAGAACACTTCGTCAAATAGCAAACAAATTGTATTAGAACATCGTATTAAAAGGAAATATAAAACGCTGCGAACTTATCCCATAAGGGGAGGTTTACTCGAGAGTCCTTAAAAATTATGTATTTTTCTGGAACTTTTTCCTCAAGAACGGAAGTAAATATCAATTTCAAATTTTGTACACATATTTATTAAGTATTAAACTATACAAAAAAAATTTTTTAAGGATAAATATAAAAAATTGTCCATTTTATAGATACTGCAGTGTGACGATCCGAAAATCCAATGCCTTGTTGGCGGACATCCTAGCGCCGGTAATGAACCACCGAAATCCAAAAACAAAAAAGATTTATAAAATATATGAAGAGTACCGGCACCTCTGCCTATAATATAAATAAATTGCTGAAAGAAAAAAATGGCGGATTTTTGAACTTTTGATTACGATTTTTATCTTATTTTTCGCTCTTTAAAGTAAACTTAAAAATAAAAAAAATATTGAAATTGTATCGAACTTAGGTAGAGGTGCCGAAGAATTGAATTATCTTTAAAATAAAAAATTTAAAAAAAGGATCCATCGAATAATTTTTGAGTTATCGTGCCCGCCAGTTCCAAAAATTTAGTTCCGAGATATTATAAAATATATATAAAGAAACGTATTTTCAAAATTTCATATTTAATACTCATTATTGCGTGAACTACGTTTTTTGAATTTTTTTTTATAGAAAGCTGGATTCGGTTAATATGCAAGAATCTTGTTTTTAAATTATTTTCAGTAAAATCACTTTCTACACATAATTTGCTATCAATTTCGGCAAAAAAAGTCGATTTTTTTTATCAAATCTCAAGTGAACCTTCCCTTAAATTACTTTCAGCAAAATCACTTTGGGAACATATTCTACACATAATTAGCTACCAATTTCTGCAAAAAAAAAAAAAAAAATCGATTTTTTTTAACGACTCTCAAGTAAACCTCCCCTTAACCCAATATAATTTCTATCCATCCTGTAGTCATAATGGAAATTTTTACATTACGGACTTGTCAAAACTACGACAACATCCATATCCAACAAAAACGTCTATACTTGATGAACTTTCGGTACGATTTTCAGAACATAAAATTGAAAATTGTATGCGTACGATAGATATATTATAGTACGAATTAGAGTCAGTATTCGTTTCATTTGGTTTTATTTCGTCGATGCATACCTACATTCGAGTACATCTCAACAACTACTCGACTAGGTACCTCGACTCTAATGAGCGTTGTTGCTTTTATCTTCTATGTCATATTCTCCGTATACACAAAACACATCTGAAAGATATTTGCACTAACAAGTTACTATATACAATCTAACTAACATATACAAATACTAGAGCAGGCCACGTTACGGTTTCGATACGGGCAATGTCGAGCGAATGAGCCTAGTGTAGTGTGTTTAGTGCTTCAATAACAATAAATACATATACACACTCACACAGGCACCAAACAACCCGCTGGATAGCGACTAAGAAGTGAAATTGAATTCAATACAAAAATACGGCTGGTTTAGTTTGGTTTGTTGTTCTGTAGTACGAACGCGAGTAGCTACACCGAAATAAAACGCGCATCTCGAAAAACATTCAACAGTTTTCTATGCGATTGTATGTAAAAATTTGACGTTACAAACTATTGTGCAAATTTCTTTTTTTTTTAATTTTCCTGTGCCAATTTTACATTGTTCAGATTTGAATTATTATTTATTTATTTAATTACTTTTTTTTTAATTTTTGTTCGAAAAACCAAACAGTGCGTACGCAGATAACTTTTCCGAAGTGTTTCTAAATTTTATTTTCAATTTTGATGTGGGTCTCTGTAGTGAGTTAACTGTACAAGCTAGTGTTTTAGAATAAAATGTTAATAATTTTAGATAAATAGTGTAAGTATAATTTTGTTTTATTAAAATTAATTTTTTGAAAGCTTTATTTCAATTTTTTGATGCATTCAAGTTGTGTCAAAAGTTTTCTTCGTAGATGACAGTCGATTTTTTTTCGCTCTAGTTGCTGTTATTCTGTTAATTTCTTTGAAAGTTTCTTCTTGTTTCTTATACAGATAAATTATCAAAAAAGAAAACTTTTAGTAGAATATTGTTTCCAAGTTCATCAGTTTTCTTTTTTGTTCAAATTTAATATTTTATAAGTTTGTTTACGTGTTGTTTGATAACTTTTGCGTAGTAAATATTTAAGATAGATGATTTTTTAATTATTTATTACGTCAATTCTTCAGGATATCTTCGAGGTAAATTCGAGGTTGTCAAATAATTATTAGGTATTGATTGGATATTTTAGTTAAAAATTTTGTGAAGCTTTGGTGAATTAATTCGATTTTTAGTAGCTTACGTTCAAATATGTTTTATAACGATTATACGTAGAATCTTTACGCATCTAAGGTGAATACCTTAGAGTACATAACGGTACTTATTAATATCTATTCTATTAAAGAATAGGAATAATAAATGAAAAGGAATATTTTTTTCTAAAAAGAGGATTTAAGTTTAGTTTCAAAATGCCTTGAATAAAATCTTTTTTTTGGTTTTTCGTTGATGACTTTCTTTCAACATTTACTTGGGACTATGTCCTTTCACTTTTTTAGGTTGTACGAACGGACAGATCGTTAGACATGCAGACGACAAAGCAATATTTCGATTGTTACATAATTTTATCTTAAGTACGCATTCACGTATTGTCAGTAGTATTATAGGTATTATGTTTGCCACCTATTCAATAATACTGTGCCAATAATACTGTGTATGTATGTGTGTGTGTGTGTGTGTGTGTGTGTAAGTAGCCTTAGACACTGATAGTCATTTTAGAAACTTTTTATGACTGGTACTGTTCTACGAATGTATTTCTATAAAAATGGTTTTTCCTTTCTTCTCTTTTTACTTGGTCTTATACATTACAAGTCTATAGACTAGATTATGTAGGTAACCGTGAAAAAATTCGATGTCGGATTTTTAGCGGAAATATACATTTTGATGTCCCCTAAGTCCGAATTAGTCACTTATAAGAATATTTTTCTGTCTTCTGTTGATCTGTCGATCTGTTTGTCGGTTAAGAGAGTTATTTTGATCTCTAACTATGAAACCATTTAAGGGATTCTGATGAAATTTGGTATGGGGGTGAAGTTTATTATGATACACAATCTGGTGAGGTCAGTACACCCAAAAGTTGTTATGGGTGGGGCTTAGCCGCCCTTGAATTTTGAAAATATCCTGAAAGTGGACAGATCGGCCTTTTGTAGAAAAATGACTTGAACGATTTTGATTGAATTTTGACCAGATAAAATAGAACCCATTTTGGACCTAAATAATCCGTATATCTGGAAGATAGCTGAAAGCTTAGATACAGGGCGTCGAAAAAGGGTTTGACCATGATCCTGCCTCTGGTGGTAAGCTATTTTTCCCCCTTCATTATCTATTAATGTTATAGGATCAAGTATTGTAGGAATATTTGGAAATACCAGCATCGGCTTGTTTCCACAATTTGTTGTTTTTGTTTTTTTATTTCCTTAATGAAGTTACGAACTTTGTGAAGTAAAAAGTTCTGAAAATAATGATGACTAGGAGAATTTTTAAAAAAAAATTTGTCCGAATTCTATTTAATTACTGTTTAAAATGAAAAATATATTGCTTTTTTATATAAGTTATATGTGATTTAAGGAAAATTTACATTTGGGTACAAAGTATAAGATGAGACTGTCTATTACAATTTGCTGATATATTTTGTACATTTTTAGTTAGACTTGTTAATTCGGCATGAATATCACACTTGTATTGATGTGTAAATTTCCCTTAACTTAACTTTCCCTTAATTTTTCAGAATTCTATAACTGGTTGAATTTTTACTAGACATTACATGAGCTCATGTTATTTAGTTATTCAAAGAATAAGATAAACAGTAAAAATGAAAAAAATTTAACAAGATTTTTCATATGGCTTATTGTATCGTATTTTCGTTTACTTTCTAGGTCCGGAAACAGTCGTCTACTGTTTTATAAAGACAATATATTTTTTTTGCACAAATATTTTTTTTATGCCGTTTCTTTGGGGACATATCTATCTTGTAAAAGCAGAATTAAATGTTTAGTTATGTTTATATGTTACAGAAAAGTTCTCAACGATTTGTAAATGTTTATTTTTTTTCCTGTATAAAAGTTTAGTCGTTGATGGAAGACTCTTGCGAACTATAGTAATTAATATTGAGTTGTTAACTGTTGACATTTGTGGTGAGAGAAACAAAATGAAAACAATTTGATGGTTTTCCTAACTGTTAAGTCAACTTTATCGTAAGTTTGTTATGTTAGGATTAGTCATGCTTGAGTTATATACCTATAAACACGAAATAGAGAACAATAAACGATGAAAGAAGGACATGATACATATGTCCTTCTGACACAAATATTGGATATTATAGACTTATGTATTGTTACTTTTATAATGTTAAGTAAGTGATTTAACGTTGTCTTATCTGTTGGATTTCTGGAATAAGTTGTTGTTAAAGAAAGGGTAATAAATAAAGTTGGAAAATGGGAGCCAAATCATGATAAGCATGCTTGGTAAGTTTCAGTTCACTACTATAAGCCTTTGTTTATTCTAATACAGTGTCTAATAATTACGCTGAAATTCAGATCCTTGTGTCAGATAGTCTCTGAAGTTAAAGTCAAAATCAGCTAAGTGACCAAATATTTTTTTAACCTCGAATTTAAGGGGTTATTTTAAGAAAGTTCGGGGTTAATATTTTTGTAAGCTTGCCTCGAGAATGGTATATGTAGAGATGGAAGAAAATATTAAAATGACGCTAGAATGCTTTTTAAAGGTATAGTTTGTTTTAATTACACCAACAATTATTTTAAGGCTTCAAAAATTTGAAAAAATTATTAATTTTTGTGCAAATGTTTTGACGACAGTTAAAAATGGCCTACTTTTGATACCTTACTCGTGATAAGTTAATAAGTAATTATTTTTTTCTACTCGTGTTGAAGAACACATTCATTACATATCCGTTAATTGTTGAGAAAGTTAGGCATTATTCAAAGGTGTGGAGGAATTTTCATTACTCATTACCGTTTCGACCAATGAAATCATCGTATTAACCATTATTCAATGGGCTGGGTTTTGTTTTGTGTATAATATACGTATCAATTTTTAATTTCAAATATGTTGCGTAGTAACATCTAAGTAAACAAAGTAGCTTGTATTTTGTTTTCATCGTTTGTACATATATAAACATTTAATGAAATTAGAGATACATTAAAAATTGTATTCTTTTGATTTAAAAATATTCAATTTTATTTAAATCGAAAAAAAAAAAATCGTAGAAAAAATATCGTATTCTACTCGCTTGCAATGGCTATTACTCACTCAGATGCATTACCCAGATGTCGCAATTTCATCTTCGTGAGCAATAGCTATCATTACCAGCTTGTTGAATAATATACTATTATTGATCCCCTTATAGTAATTTCACGCTCAAAATTACACACTATTAAATAGTCCTTTTAAAAAACTTCTAGCTTCAGTTTAAAATTCTTCTCTATCTATTCGCAAATTAAAAAATGTGGCTCTTTTAAATTATGATGAGGAATACAAAATACAAAAAAGCAAAACAAAGCAAAATCGAGTAAAAACAAAAGAAACCTTTCTTTGTGAGGAATAACTATTAATTACCTACATCAATATTACAGTTTATCATCGTGAAGCCAATTAAAATTTTATAGGTTTTCGTTAGCATTCGTTATTTCGATATAATATATATGTATAAAAATTTATATTCCAGACAGGTATATTAGCTAATATTATTTTCGTTATGATATACTGCCTAACTTATTTTAATTCCCATTGCAATAAATAAACTAGTATATATAAGAAAGTTTTACCGACGACGGTTTTAATAAATATTTGATAAAATAATGTTAATTTACGTAAATAATGAGTTACAGTCCGTACAAAGGGCGAAGAGAAGAGGGAAATAAACTGATAATAGTGGTAAATAATATAAAACAAAAATAGACACTAAAGCCCACAATATGTGTTAAAAAGAGAAAAATCATAATAATATACATAGGTAATTATTGTGCCGACGATGTTCTTTCTAATGTGAACCGGCTGTGCACCACAGCTCTCGCTATTATAATTTTCATAAAACTATTAGCATATTATGGTTTGTTTAGGAAAGTTAATCATAAGAGCAATTTTATGGGTGCTGTTATTTATCTCTGTTATTAGACACAGTACGGAAAACAAGCGGCTTGGAAGACTATCTAGTATCATGGATAACAATACTGAAAGGTTTAGGTCAATTTTTAGGATTTCGTAGTTATAACGACGAAATACTTACAGTTACGAAACACTTAATCACTTTTTAATAGGCAGTGTCGAACTTTACGCAATTTGACACACAGTGTAGTTTTTTAAAAACTTATTGAAATTTTTTTAACATTTAAATATAATACCAAAATATAATGGTAGCAAATAAAAACTTACTATGAATCAATCACACACTATTACAAAAATTGAGAACATCCAGTCACATAGGAAATAAAAATTCTAGTTATTCGCAGTTTACATTTTATTATATTTGTAACTAGTCATTATTTTTTAAGAATTTTAATTTTTTTGTTTTTTATTCTTTGAATTTTTAAAAAAAATTTTTACTGTTTTTTAATTACAGTCGGTGCAATGAAAGTGTTACATCACGGGACTAAAATCACAGTCTCATAGTGAGATAGGCGCTAAAGTAAAATTTTGATTATACATTTAAAAAGTTTATTAAGTAAATAAATAAATTAAAAAAATAAATAAAATTAATTTTTTCTTTATTTTTGATTAGTCTGGCTGTAGGTAGTCATGCGGTTAACATTACATTTGTCAGTGAGACACACACGTGATTTTCTATTTATTTTTAATAATTTTCAACCGATCTTCAATGGTATAAGAACGTTAAATTTTTGGTTCTTGTGGATTCAGTTTTATTAATTTTAATAAGCAAAAGAATACCTAGACGCCAGTGACTAGTTTACTGCTATGTACCTGAACTACGATAATAACAACACAAACATTCTGCGTGTACAGAGCTGCAGCGTTTGACTGTGTTTGTCATACAAGAGTAGATTGGTTGTAACACTTTGGTAGTGCACAGTTTCATAGTTGCTACTGTATAACTTGTTAGTTGTGGAGTGATTTTGTAAAGAAAATTTTATTTTTGCAAGTATTTAATTTAATTTTAATTATTGTTGATTTATTCAACTCTAAGTTGATATTATAGCTTTTACTGAAATATAGACCTGATGATGGCCGATGTAAGCTGAAACGTACGTAGATAATTTAAATAAAATAATTCTTCGTTTTGTATAATCGTGGTTATTTTTTTCAAAATTATACTCATTAAATCAGGGCCAGCTTAACTCTAAGTGCCTCCTAGGTACTGTGAAAAATGCCGCCGCTACTTTTTGTTTAAAAAGAAGAAAATCTTAACTTTTCCCACTTTTTTTTCAAACTATCTCTTAAAAAAATAAGCTGACGAGCAAAAAAAGTCAATTTCCTGTTTTCAAAATCTGCCGCCCCTTATCATATTTACCATCTAATAACCTCCCTTGATTATTAACAAATTAAAGACCAATTTTAATATTAAACAACAAAAACAACAATTATTTTATTTTGAAAAATGTGAAAAACTCGAATTACTGGCTATGGAATCCTGACTTAATGTGTATCTAACACCCACTTGACAATTTCTTTATTACTTACTAGTTTGAGTATCTTTGAGGTTTTTATCGTGAAGTATATAAAATTCAGTATATCAGTTCAGTATATTGTTTTAAAAAAGAGACAAAAAAGGAGCTTTATTTATGATATGCGATATGTTTTGCTTCTTTTGAGGTCCACAATAATAAATAAAAAAGATCAAGTGCAAGTTGTACATGCGTAAATAGCGTTCCATACAGTAAGCTGCTTCATGGATTTGATGTAATAGCATGTGGGGGTAGACAAAGTTTAATTACTGACTGATAATTTTCGGAAGGACAACAGTAAAGTTGTCCCATATAAACCTACTTCACCGCACGTTAAAAAGCGGATGTGTGTATCGCCACTTAGTGAGAAATATTTTTTATCGTAAAACTTTTTCTCTAAAACCATTGATGCAGTAGTTATAAGGAAATAAATAAATAAATTGCTTACAACATCTGTATTCATCTCCAGAATCTTTTTGGCGATGTTTTTAGTTTTGAAAGGTGTTCTTGGGAAGCGTTTTTCCCAAAAAATGTTTTAAAAAATATATAAAAATAATATAACATATTGTATATTGTTATACTTGTACTACGGTTTAACTGAATTGTCCCAATTTACTCTTAGAAATTAGTCCCCAAAGTTAAAATTCAGCTTTTTGTATTTTATGAAAAATATCGGACGATTGGACGGGCGGAAGTTATTCGGTAAGTATCCCGTTTTGCCAATTCTGGTACGAAACACTAAATATAAGAAAGTTTATTACGGATAACTCCTCCTTCAGAGGTTAGTAAAGAAAGAATGCCTTTCCTTACTTGCTAATGGATAACAAGGGATTTAGAAGCCAGTCAGAAATTGAAAAAGGCTATGTATAGTTCCTTCTTTGAATAAGAAAAAAAAGATTTTCGTCAACTTCTTCCTTTCTTATAACTTCTTACACGATAAATGAACAGATCCAAATTAAAATGAAAAACGCGGTAGAAGTCAAACGCATTTGTAAAGTGGGAGAAACTTTACTTAAAAATATATACCCTCATAATTTAAAAGGTTTGAAAGTCACTGTTGAGGAAATTATCGTTCGACTTTTGACAAGGAAGATTGGATTGTTTATTAACAAACAAATACGAAGACTCACACAAAAATAAATTTTGTATTTCTTTACTGTAAATTCTGCATACCTAAAATATCTTTTTTTTTTTTTAATTATGTAGTATAGTTGGACGCACACTCTCTTTTTATTCGGACGATATAACATATTTTAAAGTTATGTATTTAACGGAAATGTAACCTTTATAACCTTTTCTGAGTGACCCATGAATTTTTTTATAAATTATTATATTCTTTTTCAATACAAAACATAATCAGGATTAAAGAAAAATTAAATATATTTTTTTTTTCAGTTATTTACAATAGGTATGTAAATACAAAAATGTAATTTTTTGTTTAACTAAAAATTTTTGTTACAATGGTAAATTCTTTTTAGTCGAATTTCTCCTTGAAAAAATTAGACTTATACAGTGTATACGACAAGAACGGCGAGAGGCGAGAGTAGGGGCGCTATCCGTTTTCGGACCCGTAGAACACGAATATGTAGAAAAAAATGTCTGATATATATATATATATATATATATATATATATATATATATATATATATATATATAGATATAAGTATATATATATATATATATATATATATATATATATATATATATATATATATATATTCCCGCTACCTTTTAATATGTGTAGGGCCCCCCTATGGAAGTTAAGAGCTTAAATTTGGTAAATGGAGCTTATTCCGATGCACAACAATACTATCAAAGTCGGGTCAAATTTTGGGCAAATTTTGGATCCGACCCAACCTTTAAGGGGGTGGTGGGGGGCGGAAAAGCAATAAAAATTTTCCAAACCGGTTGGAAATAATGTTTCAGTCAATTTTCTACAACATATCCAAAATTCAGTTTCCTAGGATGATTTGAAATTTGGTGTGTTGATAGAGTTCATACCTAGGTTGTCCTTTTTGAAGGTTTTAATATTTTACCCCGACCCCCCTCATTTTTAAGCTACAATTTCATGCTTTTTTGACGTTTTTGAAGTTTGTACCACTCACACAGGTCACCCGAATAAACCTAGAGGGCTGAAATTTTGCATTCGGATTGAGTTAGTACCAAGGTGGTGCCTTTTGGGGGTCTCGACTTTTAACCCCTACCCCCACCATTTTTATACCCAAAAGAACATGATTTTTCTTGTTTTTTAACAGTTTCGTTCGGGTCAAAATCTCCCCAAATAAACCTATAGGGCTGAAATTTTGTATGCAGGTTAAGCTAATAGCTAGACACTGTTTTTTGGAGGTTTCAACTTTTAACCCTTACCCCCACGATTTTTACGCCAATATTTCCTTGATTTTTTTGCTTGTTTTCTAACACGTCTAGAGACTCTCTAAGGAAACCTAGAGGGCTGAAATTTTGTACGTGTATTCAGTTAGTATCCAGCTAGTACCTTTTAGGGAGTCCACATTACTTTTCCCCCCATTTCTCCCATTTTTACATCGGAATTGAATGCTATTGTTAAATGCGTTTTAAATGCATTATTTTTATTCTAAATACAAGTAGGCGAATAGTAATTTTAAAAAATTAAAAAAAAAAAAGTGAATTTACTCTCATGACAAATGAAACACATACATATTAAGTAATTTAAAAATGTTATTAAAGTCACTGTTTATTTATAAATTAGGAATTTTGGATTTTTATTATTTATAAAATAGAAATTTTGGATTTTTTTGGAAAGAAAAAATATCTTCATAAAAGCCTTCCAGTTTACTATTTAAGTTCCTTTTTTAATATTTAAAAATAAAACACAAAGGCAATTGACGGATAAGCATGGGTAGGAATGCCCTCGTACGAATTGTGTTGGCTTTTTCTCTGTTAACTGCTATCGACACAAAATTGAAATTTACTGAGATTCAGCCCTTAAAAACTTAAAACCTTTTTTTAAAACCCCGATCAACCGGACACTCATCATCAGTTTTGAAACCACCAAAATGACAAATCGCTTGTGGACTTTCAATTACATTTCGCTTGTAGACACTCAATACCGAAGATGAAAGGAAAAATTCGACTTCCGTGATGGGACTCCGCTGCTCACGGTGTTTTTTTTTTTTTATTTGTAACATTTTTGTCATTTTAAGTAAAAAAGTTCTTTAGCTTTTATCAACTGTAAAAATGTACTATTTATATCTTTTTATGGATAAAAAAAATGTATACAGATAGGCATTAACCAACTAGGGATACCACAATAAAATATAATTTTTTTATGTCCATATTTTTTAAAAAATAAAATTCTATTTCACTGATAATTTCTGCTTAATTGGATTTTAATTACGTTTCAGAGAAATTAAAATAATATTGTTGGAAATTTATGCCCTGTAAAATACGGATTGAATGAGCTTCACTTTTTTTTTTTTAAATTTTTAATTGGCTATGAAACAATTCAGTGTGTTTAGGTGGAGATTATCGAGGATAATTTCGTCTCTGAAAATAAGATGCGTTGTGACCGCTTGATAAAATGGTCATATATTTAACTCATGAATAGTGAGACAGTTGCAAAGGTAATATTACAATTTTATTTTTCTTTAATAAAAATTAAAATTTACGTAAAGATTTCGATTTTTTCTTGGGGTCAGTAATAATTTGTTCTCTTTTACTGTTGGTGTAACGCGAAGGTCAAATTATTCTGGTAAAGTTTTACACAATAAAAACATTGAGCAAATTTTAGGGATGAGCATATTGTATCTAATTTATTCAATTTTTATAATTTTTTTTTATTGTCATTTTTTCCAACATTTTTCAGTTAGCACGTTAATTGGTGTTCGCAAAGTGGAGTTGCGTATATTGTATCGGCTTTTTAATCATACCACCTTAATATTTACCAAACTTAAATGTATTTTTTCGTGATGGTAGAGCACTGATGTAAAGTGTTGCCAACACAACAGATGCTATACAATTTTAAAAGTGGTGTGACTACGTAGTTTGAATTGATTTATAAAGATTTTGATAACGGGAAGTATAATTTAGCTTCTATTGTACTTCCTTTCTTTATATCATCCATTTTGAAAACATCGTCATTTTCGATAATAAAAATTGTATTTTGATAGTCGTAATATGTTTGGAATACCTATAACTTGCTTCGATTAGCCCTTTAAAAATTGTGTTACTTCTTTGCTAAGAATACCGTTTACGAGATATTTACGATCAAAAGTTTATGATAACGAAACGTATCATTTAAAACCAAACCTATTACTCTTATTATGACATTATTACCCACCGTCAGTATGTTAATAGTAAAAATGAGTTTATGAAATTAGTATGTAATTTAACAGGGTGACTCACCCTTGCCCTCCTTTCTAGTGTTGCTGAAACTGAATTTTTAATTCGAGTATTCCATTCGTACATTATTCTAATGTTGTGAATTCATTTTCGATGAAGAAGTTCTTGAATAGTATAATTATCCCGACACCTAGTTTTATCCCAGACTAAATATTAGGAAATTTTATTTTTTCTACTCCTACTATTAAAAGTAACATTTTGTGTACGGCTAACTATATGTAAAAATTAACAGTTGCCGACACTGTGCGAAAATAGCAGTGGGAACTTATTTCGCACGGCTTAATATAATAAAAAAGTTTGCTATGTCTGATTTAATATATAATGTCATATGAAATTCTAAATATATATATATATATATATATATATATATATATATATATATATATATATATATATATATATATATATACCATGTGAGTTTTTTGAAGAGTTGCCCTTTCTATTACAACCAAATTTTTATGATAGAAATGGTACTGAAAAAGGTTCTTTTCTTGGATGTAATGAAAATGTAAGCAAGAAAAACACTATCGGTTGAAGTAGCTTTAAGTACATATGCATATTTTTACCGCCTAACTGATAAATTAAAGAAAAATTTAAAAATTAAACTTGGGTAAAAAAATTTTTTTTGCTCATTTATGTCGTTAATTAATGCATCAGATCAGTTTTATCGAAAAATTAATATATAGTCCCATTTAAAAATCTATAAGTTTGTATCATAGCTCGAAAACCATAAGAGCTATAAAGCTCCTGACTATAGCAATCGGTTGCCCCCGTCGATATCTACAACTCTTATTTGAACAATTTTTTGATTAAATCAACGGTTTGGCTGTAATAAAAATGGCAACTCTCGAAAAACTCACACAGTATATATATATATATATATATATATATATATATATATATATATATATATATATATATATATATATATATATATGTTGATTTTGATCTTACCACTGACATTATAAATTTAAAAAATTTTTACCACTCATTTGAATTTTATTTTAATTATTTATGTTAAATTTTAGGAAAAAATGTGCTCGTAGAAAAAGTATGGTGTAAAATACGTGAGAAAAGCTTATTTTTCACTCATATGAATTGTTGCACTCGCCCTGCGGGCTCGCGCAACAAACTAAAATTCGTGAGAAATAAGCCTCTTTTCTCACTTATTTTACAATATATTATTTTACCCTCTTTTCACGAAATAAAAAAAAAAAAATATGAATAAATTGCATATCAACAGATAGCTCTTTAAGAAGAAGCAATATGTCAAATCTTAAGTTTTGCTCTGTTGCTTACCGTTTCCGAGATATTTGAAAAGTTTCTAAAGGGTGATTTTACCCCTTCAAAACAGTTTTTCCGTAGGTTCTGCAACATATTCAAATTTCATCAAATTCGATTGGTTCGGCCTCGGGACCTTTACTTGTCAGTTCATTTTGTTTTCTACTTTTAGTTCTTCAAAAGTATGTTTACGGACGTATTTTTTGGTTTTGTCTTGGTTATAAGAACTATGGAATTTTAAAGATACATTTTTCTGTAATTATTTAGTATTATTAAAAAAAAATAAATACTACTTTCACAGATAACGCCATTTTGTTTTCAGGATCAACCAATCAGAAACAGGAAACTCAACAGAAAATACAAACCAGGAGTATAAAACCGGGAAAAATTAAAAATTACTAATTTTGTTACACTCTCGATCAGTTCTTCAAGGTGTTAAGTCAAGGTCGAACGAATATATATATATATATATATATATACATATATATATATATATATATATATATATATATATATATATATATATATATATATATATATATATATATATATATATGTCGCCACGATAACTTTCGAACGAAACGTTTAGTGCTTATGAAATTTTGTGTGCGAACTGAAATCCGGATTAGCTTGGCTAAGTTCGTCAGCCAGACACGTGGGCTGCCCAGAAGTAGGTTTTCTGGCCATTTTTTTATCATTCGATCCTTTAATAAATTCATAAACATTTAAATTGAACAAGTTTGTATTACACTACATTTCCTACAAAAAGTCGTGAGATCCCGCCAAAAACATAAATGTGAAAAATGGGCAAGTTCTTTTGTATTGTGTTAGCCTGAAAAAGAATTGAAATCAAAATAAACTGTAAAGATTGGGAATAAAATAAATTGTTTTAAGAAATACACATCAAGTTTTTTTAAAGTAAATAATAGAAATTTTTCATTAGAACTTGGGAAGTTTTTATTCATTTATCATATATATTAAACTTGGTATTAAAAACTGCCCAAGTTCTAATGAAAAATTTGTATTATTTTCTTTAAAAAAGCTTGATGTGTATTTCTTAAAACAACTTATTTTATTCCGATTCTGCACGAAAAATGCGTTTGGAACTTAACAGTTTATTTTGATTTCAATTCTTTTTCAGGCTAACACAATACAAAAGAACTTGCCGATTTTTCACATTTATGTGTTTTATATTTATGCCTTTTTGGCGGGATCTCACAACTTTTTGTAGGAAATGTAGTGTAATACAAACTTGTTCAATTTAAATGTTTATGAATTTATTAATCATAATTCGCTCGGAGCCGAAAGTATAGCCACCTATATCAAATGATTATTGAACAATTTATCAGGACATTTTACTATTTAAATGAATGGAAAATATATTAAATACCCCTGTCGCAGTATCTGCATAACATAGCGAATTTCTAAATATTGGGAACTGGCGAATCTCATCTAAAACCTGTACCTATTTAAAATAGTTTAGCTTCCTAAGAGTAAAAGAATTTTTTAAATCGGCTGGGTAATTAGTTTTGGTATTTTTGGAGACCCAAGAACCCGAACGGATCTTGTGCAGCATAGTTGTATCCACCCAATAATTTAGTTCTCTAGCAGTGAGAAATTTTTTAGAATCGGTTCGGTAGCTTATTACTGGCGTTTTCGGATCTTCGGATCCCGGTGGACCTCATTAAAAAATCAGTTCGACTGTATATTCTAAGCGGACTTTATGCAATATATATATATATATATATATATATATATATATATATATATCGGATATTTTACCTTTCTAACGGTAAAAGTATTTTCAAAACTCGTTGTGTAGCATTCTACGCCGCACTTGTATCCGCAGGACAGTTGTGGAAGCCCTGGGGTACTTTTAATGTGGTGGTCTCTGAATACTTCATATGTGGAGACCCCTGAGTACTTTTGTGGAGGCTCCGTTGGAGAATTCCCAAAATTTTTCAAATTTTCCCGGGCAAAAAAAAAATTAAAAAGTGCTTATCCTTTCTATTCTATTCATTAATTTTGAGATTTTATTCAATTTTGTGGAGGTCTCTATTAAGTGGAGGCCCCAGGGCACGTGCCCCAAATGCTCGTATGTAAATCCGGCTGTGGTTCAAACCTAGGCTGAAGAAATATATTTGTAAATCAAATATACACACTAACAAAAAATTAATATAAGATCACGAACTTACTGTTCTAAATGAGGATATAGTGGTTCAGTTTCCGAAATACTTACTGAAATTAGCACTGCATAACAGCAATCAAGAGCATTCCAGAAGTTGGCAATTGTCAATTTAAATGGAATTCCACAAACTAATCAGTGTTATTGTATCGGAAAAAAATTTGATAATGATTAATATATCGTTAGTTGGGGCGAATTGAAGCGTTAATCGAAAAAATTCTAAAAAAATAATTTAAATGCTTTAGTGCAGTGGTTCCCAAAGTGGTCCCTACGGACCCCCAGGGGTCTCCGGGATCATTCAAGGGGTCCGTGGAAAATTAAAATTGATTTGGGGGTCCCTGAAAAACGTTAGGGGGTCCATGCAAGGTTTAATATAAAATGAAAACATTATGACAAATTTTTATTAATATGGAAGCTAAATAAAAATGAACAAATTATTAGCGATTTTTACCTCCTAAGTAAAGTATAAAAGAAAAGTTGTACTCTTGTTTAAGTTGATTACAAAAATTATATATCACAGTTATCAATACAGTAAGCCCTTAACATTAGTTAAATACTTCTTTTTTTATTAAAAGCCGAAGAAGGGATTGTAAGTTTTTCTAACACAGATGTGTTTCTAAAAAATATACATATTATTAATGATCAGAGATTAGGCTTATTTAAGATACAAGTATTTGAAATACAAATACAAAATACAAAATACGTATTTTCATCTTGTATTTTTGTATCTTGTAAATGTATCATTATGAGTTATTGTACAGAAGCTGTTGATTACTTTTCCGTCTTCCTATTTGGTAAAACGTGGATTCAGTGCCGTTATAAGCCTCATCACAAAAAAACTGATCAGAAATTAGTACTCGTGGGGATTTGCTGTTGCCACTCGCAAACATTGAGCCGGACATAAATACACTCATAACATTCCATCAGGTTTATCCAAGTCATTTTTGTTTTTGTTTTTTGAAAAAAAATTATAATTTTCGATAAATACTTCTTCAACAAAATGTTTTATTTATATTTTATTTTTATGCCACCATTTACCATTCAAAACATCAAAGTTAAATTTGTGTTTTTTTTTTTTTTTATTATACATTTATATTATTTTTCACCCAGGGTCCCTGAGCAAGTTTTGACTATGAAAAGGGGTCCGTGGGCCAAAAGAGTTTGGGAACCACTGCTTTAGTGTCACGAACATATAAGATATTAAAATTGAATTGAATATCAAAATTGATACTGCAACATCTTTTTTTTTTATTATATAGTGGCCGCATTCGCCCCTATGTGTGGGGTAAATCCGGACAGTGCCTTTTTGCAATGTAAATCTTATTCAGTCATGCATATGAGTGAAATTGGACATAAAAAGATAAAAACAGCTGAATTTTCAATCTGGAGATTCGCTAAAATAAATATCTGCATCAGCGAATGACTTTTGATGGGTGAAATAAAATATTTTGGATTTAAATAAATTTTATTTCGATTTACCTTTGAGTCTATCATACAAGGTTGATTTGGGAACATGGAAATATTCAGCAACTTGTCTGAGCGATTTGCTTTTATTTTTAATATCGGAAAGCAGGGACGCGACAACTACAAATCTGCAAGGGATCCAACAAAAATTTAAATAATCAAATTTTTTGATAACGCAATTCTCCGATAATAATGGAAAACGTTGTAATAAAATGTCGTCTCCGAAAATTTGATTTTCAAATAAAAAATATTAGTAAACCACTAAAAATTTTACTTTTTAATATAAATAAAATAAAATGAAGGAAAATATACCTAATTTTATGTGGAGTCCAGGTAACTTTAGGGAGTCCGGACCCTTTGGAACCCTCGGCTGTTACGCCTCTGTCGAAAAGTGTCAATTCTATATTATCTAGAATTCTAGACTATAGTTTATGTAGTTTACACCCACTTTCTTTTTATATTGATGTACCATGGTATATGGATTCGCTCACCTACAGACAATTTTTTGTTAATTAATTTATCAAAAAAAAAAAGAAATTAAGCATAATACAGCTTTCATTTATTGTTCATCAAAACATCGAACATTTTGTTTCCAGTCCCTATATATAACTGCTTTTTTGTACACCAGTTTCTTCATAAGATTTCAAAACGCGCGTTATATTTAAAATTTTAAAGGAGGTACCTGTAAAATAACAAAATATAAAGACGTCACGTTCACCGCTTTTCTTCGACGACTAACTCACAACTGACAAAATTCAGTAGCATAGATTGATCTATGACCTTGTGCGATCATAACACTGACGAAGAAATATCGAGAGGTAGCTCTGTCCAGATTCACCCCAACTGATGGTAATTAGACCGATTAAAATGATTAGGTACAAATTAGGAACCATATTATGGCACAATTTACTTTACCGGTCGAAGCTTTAGTAAGAGTTCAGTAAAAGTAATTAAATATTAGCTTTTAAAAGTTATTATTTTATTAGTAATAAAACAAATAAATATTCTTGCTATGTCTTCAAACAGAGTTTTTATAACTTCTATTTTTTTCCGAGTAAACTCAAATAAAACAGTAAGGAGTATACCTACAACACAGGCAACTTTCTCCTACGTAAAAATTAAGAATGCTTACGTAAAGGGAAGTTGAAATTGATATAACAGAACAAATTTAGATTATTGTTTCATTTTACTTTAATAATTCAAAACAGTGTTTAAACCAAGGGTAGTGTCCTGTGGGATTGAAAAGTTCGACGCCCAATTTTATATTTTATAATACTTTCCACGGTCAGTTGTGAATAAAATGTTTGTTGAAAATTCGTCTGTTCATTTAGTTTTTATGAGAAATTGTAGTTAAGTAAAAATAATGAAAAACAGATAGGTATATTCTTAATTTTATATTTTTAACATTTTAGTAACTCAAGTAAATTATTAATTTTTAAAAATGACTCAATTTTTTTTAAAATATTTTATTTATAAACGTTAATTAAACTTGAAATGAGGTAGAGTTTGACCATATTTAAATGAAATGACTTTTCAAGTACGGCAATAGTCAGCACTACTGTGCGCAGCAGGTTTTCTACTTATCTATGTAAGTGCTAAAAGAAACCGTCACTGGTAAAACAGGTAATAAATTTAAATACAATTGGAGTGAACATAGTGGTGGCATTTGTTATAAGCAATAAAATAATTTAACTTTTTGAAAGTTTATGGTCACTAATTAGTCTAATAGCACTAAATTTTATCTATACATTAATATTAGAATCGAGGTAAAAATTTTTTAAAAAGAGATTCTTGTAGGGATTGCCGAGAAGAACATTTGTGCAAAATGTTAACTTCCGGAAATGTTTTTTTTTATTGTTTAAACATTCATGAATAGCGTTTTTAGACTTTTCATCGCTTACGTAGCGAAAACGGTGATAGATACATTAAAAAGTGTTAAGACCTTTTTTGTAGAGAATCGAATTCTTTACAAAAAAAGTCCTCGAGAGCACCTTGTACAGGTGAAAAGATACAGCGCTGCAAACGCGCACTCAAAAATTCACTTTTTGTAGCATTCCGGCAAGGTTCCAGATGGCACACCCTGCCGGAACGCTAGAAAAAGTAGACTTTTTTTGTAAAGAATTCGATTCTCTACAAAAAAAGTCTTAATACTTTTTAATGTATCTATCACCGTTTTCGCGACGTAAGCGGTGAAAGGTCAAAAAACGCTATTCATGAATGTCTAACAATAAAAAAAAATATTTCCGGGAGTTTACATTTTTAAAAAGCTTTTATACCTATCTATTCTAAAATTAATGTTTAGTGAGATAGGGCTTAAAATTAGTGATTGGACTATAACATCCTCTCAAAAAGTCATCCCAAAAATTGTTGGATAAGGTATACCATCAGCACTAACTAGTGACACCATTATCATTATTATAGCTTGTACACCTTGCACTCGAACCGACCGAGCACCAACAATCAGCAATAAATACCCAAAAAATATCGGACTTGCTATAGCCAAGGTTGTTGTAAATGAAATTCACTGTATAATTGATAAATTTCTCTAATTGTAGCTTTGACATCTCTTAAACATTTATATAGGGGAGACCGGGGTAATAAGAGACAAGGTCAAAAAAACACCAAAAATTCAAGATCAAACATTTTAAAAAAAAATGCCGTGAGCAGCGGGGCCCCATCACGGTAGTCGAATTTTCCCCTTCATCTTCGGTATTGAATGTCTACAAGCGAAATGTGATTGAAAGTCCACAAGCGATTTGTAATTTTGGTGGTTTCAAAACTGATGATGAGTGTCCGGTTGATCGGGGCTTTAAAAAAAGGTTTTAAGTTTTTAAGGGCTGAATCTCAGTAAATTTCAATTTTGTGCCGATAGCAGTTAACAGGGAAAAAGCCAACACAATTCGTACGAGGGCATTTCTATCCATGCTTATCCGCCAATTGCCTTTGTGTTTTATTTTTAAATATTAAAAAAGGAACTTAAACAGACCGGTGTGAAGCTGGCGCCCGACTTTCGAAAATTTAAAAATAAATAATACAGCTCGTTTGTACTTCGTTTGTACCCGTTTGTACCGCATTTTATTTTGTTTGTACCTCGAAGGGTAAACATCTAGAAAAAATTTAAAAAAAGACCAGCGCCCAACTTTTAGACATTTTAATTTTATTAGTGTCATTCGACAGGGGTTCGTTTGCACCCGTTTGTACCTTTTTTCTTTTCGTTTGTACCTCAAAGGGTTCGGAGATACATGATATTCGAAACATTCTAGGTCGCATTAAGTTTGTGTTTTTAGAGACATTGAAAATATGACGACGGCATTTTATAGAGTTTCGTTTGTACACGTTTGTACCTTTTTTCTTTTCGTTTGTACCTCAAAGGGTTCGGAGATACATGTTATTCGAAACATTCTAGGTCGAATGAATGTTTGACATCCTAGAATGTTTTCGTACGAGGGCATTTCTATCCATGCTTATCCGCCAATTGCCTTTGTGTTTTATTTTTAAATATTAAAAAAGGAACTGAAATAGTAAACTGGAAGGCTTTTATGAAGATATTTTTTCTTTCCAAAAAAATCCAAAATTTCTATTTTATAAATAAAAACGCCGTGAGCAGCGGGGCCCCATCACGGTAGTCGAATTTTCCCCTTCATCTTCGGTATTGAATGTCTACAAGCGAAATGTGATTGAAAGTCTACAACCGAATTGTCATTTTGTTGGTTTCAAAACTGGTGATGAGTGTTCGGCTGATCGAGGCTTTAAAAAAAGGTTTTAAGTATTTAAGGGCTGTATCTCAGTAAATTTCAATTTTGTGCCGAAAACAGGTAGCAGAAAAAAAGCCAACACAATTCGTACGAGGACATTCCTGCCCATGTTTATCCGCTAATTGCCTTTATGTTTTAGTTTTAAAAATTAAAAAAGGACCTTAAATAGTAAACTGAAAGGCCTTTATAAAGATATTTTTTCTTTCCAAAAAAATCCAAAATTTCTATTTTATAAATACTAAAAATCCAAAATTCCTAATTTATAAATAAGCAGTGACTTTTATAACATTTTTAAATTACTTAATATGTATGTATTTCATTTGTCATAAAAGTAAGTTCACTTTTTTTTAAATTTTTTAAAATTACTATTCGCCTACTTGTATTTAGAATAAACATAATGCTTTTAAAACACATTTAACAATAGCATTCAATTCCGATGTAAAAATGGTAGAAGTGGGGGGAAAAGTGATGCGGACTCCCTACAAGGTACTAGCTGGATACTAACTGAATACACGTACAAAATTTCAGCCCTCTAGGTTTCCTTATGGAGTCTCTAGACATGTTAGAAAACAAGCAAAAAAATTAAGGAAATATTGGCGTAAAAATCGTGGGGGTAAGAGTTAAAAGTTGAAACCTCCAAAAAACAGTGTCTGGCTATTAGCTTAACCTGTACACCAAATTTCAGCCCTCTAGGTTTATTTGGGGAGATTTTGACCCGAACGAAACTGTTAAAAAACAAGAAAAATCATGCTCTTTTGGGTATAAAAATGGTGGGGGTAGGGGTTAAAAGTCGAGACCCCCAAAAGGCACCCCCTTGATACTAACTCAATCCGAATACAAAATTTCAGCCCTCTAGGTTTATTCGGGTGACCTGTGCGAGTGGTACAAACTTCGAAAACGTCGAAAATGCATGAAATTGTAGCTTAAAAATGAGGGGGGTGGGGGTAAAATATTAAAACCTCCAAAAAGCACAACCTAGGTACGAACTTTATCAACACACCAAATTTCAACCCTCTACGTTAATTCTGGGGGGCTGGGGGCCTGTTAGATCCAGCGAAAATCGTTTTTCCCCCCTCTACTCCCACCATATCATCCTAGGAAGCTGAATTTTGGATATGTTGTAGATAATTGACCGAAACATTATTTAAAACCGGTTTGGAAAAGTTTTATTTCTTTTCCGCCCCCCACCACCCCCTTAAAGGTCGGGTCCGAAAAAAAATTTGCCCAAAATTTGACCCCACTTTGATAGTATTGTTGTGCATCGGAATAAGCCCCACTTACCAAATTTCATCTCTTAACTTCCATAGGGGGCCCTACACATATTAAAAGGTTGCGGGAAAATATATATATATATATATATATATATATATATATATATATATATATATATATCAGACATCTTTTTTTTTTACATAATCGTGTTCTACGGGTCCGAAAACGGATAGCGCCCCTGGTCTCGCCTCTCGCAGCTCTTATCGTATAGACTGTATAAGTCTAATTTTTCGGAGAAAATTCGACTAATAAAAATCCACAATTCCTAATTTATAAATAAACAGTGACTTTAATAACATTTTCAAATTACTTAATATGTATGTATTTCATTTGTTAAAAAATTGTATTCACTTTTTTTAAAATTTTTTAAAAT